>CAUYRH010174629.1:0-75941 GCA_963574655.1 Perodicticus potto | reverse complement strand
ACACTTGTGGTGCATATTTGAAGGGTCAGGAGAAAACTTCTAAATACGGATCAAAAATGTTTTCACATAGTAAATGAGAAAATCTCATGAATGTTATATCAATCAGGTTGATAAAAATATCTCAGATTGTATGTGAAACCCACACACTGTACCCCATGGTTGAATTATTGTATACAGCTATGATTCAATAAAAAAAAAAGAACTCATAGAAATGAGAAAATAAATATATATGTTTTTTCTAGAGAAGATGGTATTGGACTTCCTTCTGAAAGGATAAACTGATCTTTATCCTTTGATATACAGAAGGAGCCAACTTAAGCAGCGCCCTCCCCTCCTTCTCTGGATCCACCTGGGGAAAGAGGTCGGCAATGAGGATTATACGTGACCAGGACACTCAGGAAACCTGTCTGCCTGGAAACCAAGGTTTCAGTCAGTGCAGTGACTGTAACAGGAGACAGAGTGATGAGGCCAGATGGAGAGAGTACATCTAAGTTGAATTGTCTTGAGGTAGAAATCAGCCGTCTCACACGTAAGTGCATGCCTGGGGGAAATTGAGGCAAAAGTCACAGAAGGAAGGGTTCTTCCCTGGGAAGCCTGTTGGATTAGGCCAATTCCAGTCTTCTAGGGAAATCCAGGATGCCCACGTATATGGGGAGAAGCCTTTGGTATGGGATAGGTATAAGAGAGTTATGCACTATGATACCCCACTTGGGGAGAAACAAAACCCCCAAAATAAGAAGGGTAGCTCTTTTCTAAAATCTGAACCAATGGCCATGCAGGGAACAAAGGAAGCAGGACAGAAGATGCTCTAACGAGCAGAGCTTTGCAGCCATGATTGCTTGGAGCCACTGGGTCCAGCCCCAGGAATACGTAGGGTCGAAGGTATGAGAATTTTGGCCCAAGATGAATGAACCTGGCCTCAACAGCTGCCACCCACTCTGGAAATGTGTATGTTCAAAGAATGTGAGCACTTGAGACTATTTCTAGTTCCAGCTGCTCCGTGGTATTAATAAAGGTCTAATTGCTAAAACCACGTGGCATGGACATGGTGTTCATTTTCCTGACACATGGAAAATGCGGTTTGGAGGCTGAGCTGTCAGGTCCAAATCACCTCCAGATCCTGCCTATTGCAAGCACATTTCATCACTGGGCAGGACTTGCTAAGTTTGGTGGGTGGCCTCATTTTGGCTATTTGTATCCTAACACTGGAGCCAGCATGACAGGTTAGAATCCCAGTCAAAGGAATGTGACACCAAGCTTCCTTTCGGCCTGTTTCCCAGGTAATGTGGGATGGAGAAAGTTCATCAAGTAGTCACATCGAAGATGAAGGAGCAATTTGTGCAGCATTTAGATTGGGGGTGTAAAGTGACCAGAAATTCTGACCAGGTAATTTAATATAGAGAATACCACCTTGTAACTCCGGGACTCTCTTAGTAGACAATTTCATGTCCTTTGTAAATGGAAGTGGGCAAGGGTGATGGGGCCACAGCCACCTGCCTGTGCAGGGAGAGACACAGTAGGCTCAATGGGGTGCAGTTTCTTCTTGCTTCACCCCACCCCAGCCACAGACAGTGGTAGCTATCTCTCCTCCAAATCTACACGCATTTTACTACCTTATTGCCTTATGGTACTATGGTATATATTCACAAAAGCTACTCATAAGTTGTCCCATGCTAAAAATACCAAAAATACTTGATTTTTATAGGGGATTTCCTTCTCTAAATTTACTCACTTTAAATTTATTTTTCTGGCTTAGCAGGAAGTTCCTTGCCAGAGCTTTGATCATCACAGATTTCCATGCAAGCCTTGGACTTTAATGCATGAACCCCCTTGGAGATCCATGGAAATATGCCTGCTGACTTATGGACCTGCCCTCAGGAACACATAAATCCCTGAGTTTTAAGAAGCCCTGGGCACTGACAGTCTGTATGACTTAGTGATTAAGAGTCTGAACTCTGCAGTCTGACTACCTGGCTTTAAATACTAATTTCTCCCTTTTAAATCTCATGTGACCCTGGGCCAGGGTCTTAACCTGGCTTTCTTAGATGGAAAATAATAGTACTTCTGCATAGGGTATTTGTGAAAATTAAGTTACTGTGTGTCAAATGCTTGGCAATATATGCCAACCATTATTACTGTCTCCACAGAAAGAAAGCGGTTAGACCAAGTATGAGGGGGGCCCCAGGAGCATCTTCTTGAACATGAAAGTTCAGCTCAACAGCCTCTCCCACTGAAGAGCCTCCAGGCATGAAATGGCTAAACCAAAAAAAAAAAAAAATCAAGTATGCTTTCCACTACTGAATGGGTGGATGTATCATGATGCTGATTAGGAAGTCCACGGTGAGAGAGGCTCTTTGAAGAGTCTTGGTCGGTAGTAGCCAGAGACAGCTCAAACAGAGACAGATGTCCCAGATGTATAATGAGCTTAGCAAAGACCCAGTGCGGAAGAAGAAAGGCCATTCTCTAGTTAAGTGAGCGGCAGGAATTTTGCAGAACATGTTGTAGGGCCTTAGCAGTGCCTGAGTCTGTGCAGAAGTCAGTAGGGACAGCGAGAGAAGTCTGAGAGAAAGAATGTGCTGTAAGCCCGAGCTTAAGTGGAACCGCTAGCTCAGACAACTGGTGTGGTTCACAGGCCAAGCCCGGCAATTCATATCGAGCCAGAATGATGCAAGGGGATTCATACATGACCACATTCAGATGTGATCTGTAAAGAGACATCTGCTCGGAAGAAACTGTCATGCTCACTGTGGGGTACTGGGATGAGAGCCCCCCGATCCTCTGACATGGATGCAAGTGGGACTTAGTCCCCAGCACACAGCCCTCAACTGTGAATCTTCTGTGGCGTTGCCTTGGCCGAGCTGCCTCATGCAAGGTCAAGGTCATACCATCCAATGACTGAGCAACTGTCCTGAAGTCATCTCGTCTTCAGAGCTTTCCACAAAAGCAGCTAAGGCTCCTGAGGAGCTGGCCTTGAGGTATGACCTCTCCCTGTGCCCAGTTCTATTCACTGCAGTCCCTCCCACAGCCCTGGACCCCAGCCCTCCCCTACAGATATGCAGCGTGCTCAGCTCCTCCTCAGACCCTCCTTCCCTGGAGAGCTGGGACTGTCACCGAGGAGTCATGCCCTCCTCTGTGTCTCCTAGTGGGTCAACGGGAGCCCTGTGGTGGGGCCTGGCCACCGGGAAGTGAGCAGAGTGAACTGGCCCAGGGACAGTCCAGCATTCTCTTCCATGTCATGGTCCCCTTAAGGCACTGTGGCCCTGACCCTGTGAGGCGGGTACTTGCGTGAGTGGAAAATAAGCCTTCACTGTGTTAAATCTCTGAGATTTGGAATTTTTTTTTTTTTTGGTTATTTTTTCCTTAAGAAAACTTAACTTATTCTGTTTTATCTAATGCATCAGCCATATTTATTAATTGAAAGACTTTTCTAGTTCCAGAGTGAGAAGTAATCACAAATTACTGTTTGAACACACTCTAAAATATTAGTTGCCATATATATTTGCTTAGTTAACTGCAAAGAGAAAATCAACATAGTTTATACCATCTCATAGATTTGGTTATTTCAATAATAATATCTTTAACAAGTCTTTTTGTTTGGTTTATAAGTTTTAGTCATTCTAAAGGTAGTATTTCTAACAAGTCCTTTTCCTGTGTATTTATAAAGTGTCATGTTAAATAAACCAGGCATTTTAACAAATGAATCTGAACAGAGAAGATTCAACTGAGAACTGCAGTCAATATTCTGATGCCCTGAATAGAAAAAGTCCAGTAAATATAAATAAACATGAACACACATACTGATTGACACCTTTAACCAACACTAATTAATCATCTCGTGTATGTATCAGGTCCCTGAAGTTTCGTTACATGGTGAGGGTTTCCTAGCCTCAGGGAGCGAATTGGTCAGTGAGAGAAGCTGACGATATTCAGGCTGCCCCTGGGATCCCATGCGATGAGATAGCCAGGGCACGCAGGTGGCCGGAGGGAGGAAGTACACTCAGCTCTGCCTGGAGAGGGCCAGAGAACATTTCACAGAGATGACTCTTAAGCTGCAACTTGAAGGATACTTGGGGTTCACCAGGGACATGAAGGAGGGGTAGGCATTTCGAGCAGAGATGCGGGAAACAGCATAATGCATTCAGTACACAGCAGAGCTCGTAAGGTAACTTTTCAGTGTGCCATGGTTTGGTCCCCTCAAAAACTCATCTTGAAATTTAATTGCTATCGTGATGGTATTAAGAGGGGAACCCTGTGAGACGGTGACTAGGTCATGGGACTCTGCCCTCATGAATGGATTAATGCTGTTACTGAGACACTGGTTAGTTATCAGGGGAGTGAGTTCCTGATAAAAGAATGAGTTTGGCCTGATTTCCTCTCTTGGTCTCCCGTGCACACTTCCTGGCCAAGTGATGCCTTTCATGATGTTGTGATGCAGCAAGAAAGGCCCTCACCAGATGTGGCCCCTCAATCTTGGGCTTCCCACGCTCCAAAACCTTGAGTCAATAAATCTCTTTTCTTTAAAAATTACCTAGGCTGCCACTATGTTATAGTGGCAGAAAACAGCCTAAGACAGGGGTCCTGGGAAGTAGAAGATAAGGCTGGAGAGAAAGCACAGGGTGGGTCCTGGGGTGGGGGTCTCCGTGCAGTGTGTTTCCACTTATGCTTTCATTTGGTTGTTGCCCTGCTTGTTCTGGCCTTTTTAGTTGTTGCTCTTCTGTGATCTAATACAGACATAATTTATTTCTTAGAGGTAGAGTTGATGAAATCAGAAACTTCAGGCATCATCAAAACTGATTTCTTGCAGGTCATAACAGTAAAAATAAGACCCTAGTGACTCAGCCCCAGCTGCCGCATCGTAGGCACTTAACCCTGGGTCCCCTAGGAATCCCCAGATGGCTCTAAGGGTCCTTAGAGATGCTTTCTTGGTATATTATTAAGATAACTGACTCATCCAAGCTAGTCCAGGACTCTCCTGATTTTAAGCTCTGCACACATCCTGTGGCGCACCAAGCCTCTCAGTCCAACCAGGATGTTCGTCCTAAGTGTGTTAGAAACATGTGTGTCCTGCTGTGTTTTTCTGCTGAGGGTCCCTCAGGCTGTCAAGCCACAAAGCCTCTACTTGAGTAAAACACCCCAGAGGCTCTGCTGGCCTCCAGCAGCTCTCCCTGACCAATCTCTGTCCAGCAGCACCTGCCACCCTTCCAGCTTTGGGAAAGGAGACACAGCCCCCCTATGACCCTTAGTTCCAGGTCCAAATACTCACATCCCCCCACCTTAACTTTCCACCCCAACAGAAGATTGAAAAAAACTTCTCAGAAGGTTTGGGGATAGCGGAAGGAAAGCTCAGCCTCAAGATTAATTTCAACTTTTGGCAGAGGCAGCTACCTGCAGCGCCCCTGGTGGAGCCATTCTCGGTGTCCCTGGTGCTGGGTCAGGCTGTGTGTGAAAGAGTCCAGCACACAGTTGGCACAGGGAAGTTTGGCATAACTGCCACATGGCTTGGAGAGAGAAAAGACTTCTCCACCCACTTCAGGGAGTTTTTGCCAGAGAGGCAAAAACCTGCCACCTAATGTATTCATTCTCCTGCATTCTTAGTTTTGTAATAGCACCCTGATTTATTTAGCATGGTTAAGTGCCCAGATAAAAGACTATTTCTCAATACCTCAGCCAACTGTAAAAGTGTTTGGGAACTTCAGAAAGGCTATTTAAAGAGAGAATCAGCTGGGGGCTAGGGAATCTCAGCCCAAAATACATATAATCACACACTGTGTTTTTTTTCCTCTTTTATTTTTCTCCCTTCCAGGCTTTGATGCAGATATGCTGGCTGGAGCTTCAGCAGCCATTCTGTGATCCTGAGAACAAGCCATTATTGAGACTAATGAATCAGAAAGAAAGACTTCTGTGTCCTTGGGACCCAAGGGGTTACCCTAATAGCTCTGAATGCCTACTTCTATACCTTCTTTTAGAAAAAGACACAGACTCTTATGTATTTAAGCTGCTGTTATTTGTTTTTACTCTAATCCCAATATGATTGGTCTTTCATGGGATGATTGACAGTGGGAATTTCTCCTTCCTTAAGGAGCAATCCCAATCCCTACCACTAGGGGGTGACCGTGCCTTGTAGGCCTCAACATGACAATTACATCACTGTTTATGAGTCCAACATCAGTACATTTTGTGTAGTTCAGTCTTAAATAACAGTTGCATGTGACAGCAGTGGCCCAGCCTGGGCTGAGCTGTGCCAAACTCCATCCATTTCCTCTAAGAACTGCATCCAGTTCTTTTCTGTTTTCTCTACCCAGTTCGTCAGCTCCTATATGTAAGCTCCAGAACCAAAGAAAGTGAGCAGAGAAGCACCTCTGACTCCAGCAAACAACACAATTTGTATTTCCAACAGAACATTGAGCTTCTAGTCTAAACAACATTCAGGTTAAAGATAACATGGTACTTTCTTCTTCTCCTCCTTTTTCTTTTTTTTCCTCTCTCCATTGAGAAGCAATGGGTAGGTCCTTGCCTTTACACCTGTGTAAAGATACCCACCTGGTGGTTCTAATAATGACGGAGTCTGCCCTGACAGGATTGTTGAAATCTGTACTTCCTACAAGGTGGAGAATCACTTGCAGCCTGTAAGTGATGGTTTTTGCAGTTTACACTGATCAAAGTTTCAAAAGTCTCTAGGCAGGGAGTTTCAATCATTAATTATCCGAGGTGAGGGAATAATTTATCTAACTCTCGCTCAGGCTCAAGTTGCTTTCTCAAAATGAAAGTACAGGACTGGTTCTATACAAACCCACTCACAACACCAACAGAGGAGCTGTGGTCTGAAAGGGGGCTCTAAAACAGTCCTCCTCCGAAAGTTTCAGACTGCATCACTTTGGTATCATCTGTGCTCTCCTGTCTACTCTGAGTTAAATGTCAATACTGTACAGTTAACACTTGGGGGCAAGTGGCATCATAGAGAACTAATAATCCTGTATTTTTCCCTCATTTTTCTTCCCATACTTCCATAGTAAGTAAGAACAACCAAAAAAAAAAAAAAAATGCGTGACTAGCCAAAGAGCTTGAGAAATATTTAATTATTTTCTCCCATCTCCTTAAAGACCATGCGGAAGGTTTTCATATGTACTAAAGCCAGTTTATGAGTCCAGCATCTGCCCACCACTGGGCAATTTCAACATAGGAGAAAGAACCAGAGCTAATCACTCACAAGAATAGAAACAGGTATCCCTTGGGAGTACCACTTAGCAAATAAAAATGCAGGACACCCTGTAATTTGAATTTTTTTGCAATATTTGGGACACACTTATACCGTTAATAAAAAAAATTCTTCGATGTTTATGTGAAGTTAAAATTTAATGGAGTGTCCTGGATTTTGTCTGGCAACTCTAATAGGGGATAATGAATCCGTTCCTTCCTCATGGAGGGTGGAAAGAGCAGAAAAAAAAAACTGAGCAGATTCTGACTCTATCAAGGGGACTGCCCCTGGGAAAGTCACTGATTAAAAACAAAACCCATAGGCTCTGTGCACAGGTCCCTTGGAGTAGCTAAGGTCTTCTTATTTGCCTATGCAGAGTCGCAGGTGTCCTCCAGTTCTGGGTATCTGAGAGCTCAGAGAGAGATGCTGACCACTGAGGAGGCATCTCCTCAATCCCCAGATCTCTCGGATCGCGAGTTCTGTGTATCCAGACACACATCTACCTTGGCCTGGAAGGCCAGTGTGCATCCTCTTCTTACAGCGCAAAGCAACAGCAGCACAATCAGATGTTCCCCTGACATCCAGCCCCCTGTTGTCTTTCAGAGGGCATTTTTGTCCAAACTGGGGGAAGGAAAAGGTTTGGTTTTATACTTTCAGCCTGAGTTTCCTTCTCTGAAATGCTTCTTCGATCAGGTCTGCCAGGGATCTATTTTCCAAATGTTCTAATTAGTCAGAACTCCCAGGCAGAAAGCATGGGACACAGCATCGTAAAGGTGTGGCTCTTCCCTCTGCATCCAGGGAAGGTGCAGGTGGGCGATGCCCCATGTTCTGCCCCCCGACCCTCCACACTAGACTTTGCAGACACAAACACATCAGCACACAGAACAGTCAGCATCAGAAGAGAGCTGCAGGCGAGGATCCTCTCAGTCATTCCGAGTCCCTGCTGACAGTGACCACACCAGACAGGGATCTCACCAACTTTAACTTTCTTGAGTTTCACAGGGATATACCTGAAGAACTGGGTGCCTCCCTGTGATGTGCTCCCTGCCCAGTTCTCTCCCAGTCTTGACTTGGCTCACTCGTCCTCAGGTTGGAGCCCTCTCCCCAAGCACCTTCCTCCTTAGGTCTTGTCTAAATCTTCACCCACCTCCTTAAGAAAAACCCTACCCTTGTGTACAGCGAGAAGTCTCCTTTCTTGGATTCATCCTTCTTGCCCATGCAAGACCCCAAGTCTATTTTCAGTCTCAAGTAGCACTGCTGGGCAGTCAGAGATGTCCACTGCCATTCAAAGTTTAAAAATAAAATCCCATCATCATGGATAGATGTGGTTCCTTCTGGCTACAACTTTATTCTAATACTCCTGCCAGTTTGAGCTGCAGGCATTATCAGCTCTTTCAATCACAGACCTGTTAACCTGGGCACATGTACTGTCTTAGGGATGGTGCGGTCTGAGTCCGCACTGAGAGAGATCTGTCTTCTCACTGGCAGAACAACCAAGACCCATTATTGTAGGAATAGGCTTTCAACATTGGGTGCCCAGAGTGGAGAGAGGAGCTAGAGCCATTAAGAGATGCTATCTTGAAAGTCAGGAAGAGACTCCGGATTGGATAAATTATTTAGGTTCTCCTTCTGGGGGGAAGAGAAAGGGAGTGAGATTTGGCAGTTCTTCCCACTACACAGCGGAGCGTAAACATTCACAGAGGCCTTAATGTGGATCCTCTGATGTCATCTTTAGAGCAGCCTCACTGATATCAGCTCTCTCTAATTGATGACATTGCCTTTATAGCTAGGTTACTATAATATTAGTCTTTCAAAGTTCATCTTATTATTTCTTCCTCACTTTACGTTTTTTTATCAGGGCTCTACCACCTTCTGATTTCTGTTCATTTCTTTCATAATTCCTCATCTCTAACTACTGTGATCCCCACTGGTTCCTCCCACAGATCTGTTTTTCTTGGACTTTCTGATCTTGGCACAGACTGTCAGCCTAGAACAGTCTCCTCCCCACCCCTCCCATATGGACTTACTCACACTCATCCTTCCAGATTCAGAGTCAATGATATTTCCTCATCTAGACCATGCAGAACCATCTTGGCAGAACTTCTCAAATTTAGTACACTTAAGAACCACCTGGAGATATTTCTTAAGATAGAGATCCCCTCTTCCTATCTCTGTCCCACGTCACCAAATTCTGACTTAGTAAGTCTGAAAAGAAGCCCAAGAATTCATATTTAAATAAGCTCCCAAGTAATTGTGATCATGCTGCTCAGAGATCACACTTTGAAGGCCACAACCCCAGACTAAATTAAATCTCCAACCTCTGTGGCCCTGGAGCACCCTCTGTAACTCTACCAGAACATCTTAATGTGAACATCCCTTTAGTGTCTAAAAACACGGTGAAAGAAAACTGTGTCCATCTTACTTGTTGTTGAATCTCCATCAGTTAATATTAGGCCTATCACACGGCATGTGATCAATAAACCCAGCATTTCTAAGAAGGAGGTAGAGGAAAGGGAAGTCTTCTCATGCTAAGACTCTTCACCGTGGCGTATGGGACTGAAGGCAGTTCTAAAAGGGGAATTAGGAATGAATCAATAATAGCCTTTGGAAGAAAGGTCTAGACAAATCCAGTGATAATTTTAAATGTTAATAATTTGCATTATTTCTAGGATTTTTAGGGGGGAAAAATCCATGAGACAATATTTTTAGTTATATCTACAAATACCCACTCAACCAGAATGATGAACATACATGAAAAATTAGCCAGGCGAATTTACTCATTTTCCATTCCAAGTATCTTTTGCAGGGAAGTCACTACTAAGGAATCATATAGGCAGAGATAGGCTCTGCAGTTAGATCTAGAAGCCCAGCACTCCAACTTCCATCTGTGTGACCTTGGGCAAGTTAACTCAACAGTGCTAACTAAGGTCCAGTTTCTTCATCTGTAGATGAAGATAAAGTGACACCCACGGAGGGACAGCAGGTACTCTAGGTGAGAACACAGACGTCCTGAGTTTGCATCCTGGCTCCTCCTCTTAACCAACTGTATGACTTTGGGCAAGTGATTTAACCACTGTGTGCCTCTATTTCTATATCTATAAAACTGCTTCTCAAATGATTGTATTGAATTGAACTACTTTAAACTATTTCGTAGATCAAGAACAGTTGAATATCAGTCATTTCAAATGATTCAAATGAATACCTACCTCATAGGCTTGTTAAGAAAATTGAATGAGTCAAACTTAAGTCAAAATGATGACTGTTCCATATCAAGCACCATACAAGAGTCAGCTCTTATTGCATATTGAGTTTATTGGGGAATCAAATGAGTATGATAATGTGATAAATGCTTAGCATAGGAACATTGTAAACATTCAGTAAAATGTACCTGGTTTTTAAATGCTTATTATAATCCTTTCTTAAGATGATCTGACTTTTTTGAGACAGAGTCTCTGGGTAGAGTGCCCTGGCATCATCAGAGCTCACAGCAACCTCAAACTCTTTGGCTCATATAATCCTCTTGCCTCAGCCTCTTGAGTAGCTGGGACTATAAGGCACCCACCACACAATACCTGGCTAGTTTTTCTATTTTTAATAGAGACAGGAGTCTCACTCTTGGCCAGGCTGGTCTCCAACTCCTCAGCTCAAGCAATCCACCTGCCTCAGCCTCCCAAAGTACTAGGATTACAGGCGTGAGCTACCATTCCCAGCATGACTTTAAAATTATTAACGTTTTCGAATGGCTGTCTGGGCACTACCCTTAAGTCCTCCAGCTCCAAACACACACCAACTTATTACCATGAAGTTCAGAAGCTATGAAGAGTAGGGATAGCTCAGGACATGGGGCTTGGAGGGGTAGAAACACAGGGCAGGGCTCTCTACCAAGTGCTAGTCTTTTGTCTTCCAAAATGTGAGGTTGAAATATGTGCAACTCATTTATGTAGGCCAAATGATTAAGTCCTCACAATTTTGTGTGGTTAAACATACCAAATTCCCCTAGCCAGCCTGAATTTTTTACATTCTTAATAGCCTATCAGTTAATACCATGTCACATTTTTTTCTTCACATTTTAACATTGTCAGAGGGATGCATCTTACAATCATGTGTGTCCTTAATATAATTGAATTTCTTTCCCTTTTTCCTCTGAGGAAATGGATTCTGATAACGTCACTTTCCCCTCTTTCTTTGCTCAATGTCCCAGGGTGGTAGCTGCTTTATTTTAGCCCCAGGGCAATAGCTTATTCCAATGATTATTAATAACTAGAGCTCCTCAGCTTCTTGTTCTGCTCTTTCAGCCTTCCTTCACCTGTGAAACAATTGCCGTGTTACATCTCCTCTGTTTGAAATGCTATCAAGGCTTCTATTTTCCTGATTGTGTTGAAATGTTGCATAGATTAAATTTAAAGGAATCTCTTCAAATGCAACTGAGAGGGTTAAGCACTCACATGGTTACGTGACTCGTACATATCAGCTTGCTTTCCCTTTGTCATTACCTTTTTACCCATTTATTGAACATCTAGTTTGTGCCAGACCTTATACTCCTACCATAGTAAAAGATGAAAAAGAGACAGTTTTTGCCTTAGAGGAGCTTAGAGTAGGGTGAAGCTGGGACATCAGCAGAGGCAGAAGTCAGAGCACGTGATATGGTTTGATCGTTTGGCCCCTCCAACTCTCACGTTGAAATTTGATTTCCAGTGTTGGAGGTGGGGCCTGGTGGGAGGTGTTTGGGTCATAGGGGGAGAGCTCTCATGCACGGCTTGGCACCTGCCCTAGGACAATAAGTGACTTCTCACTTACTTAGTTCATGTGAGAGCTGATTGTTTATTTATTAATTTTTTATTTCAAATTAATATGAGGGTACAAACTTTTCGGTTACATTGTTCTCACTTCCAAGGTAAAGTTGAAGTCATAGTAGAGCCCTTTACCCCGGGGGAGTGCTGAACACCCTGACATGGTGCACATTAGGTGAGGTCCCACCAACCGCCCTCAACCCTCCCCCTCCCTCTTCTCTCCTCCCCCTTGCTAGACTATCTTTGTGTTTTTTCATTTGTGTGGGTGTGTAATTGTTTATATATTAGTTTCATGTTTAGTATTGAGTGTGTTGCATATATATTTTTTTCATTCTTGAGATATTTTACTAAGAAGAATGTGTTTCAACGCCAGGTAAACAAAAAATGTAAAGTCTCCATCTTTTTATGGCTGAAGAGTACTCCCTGGTATACATATGCCACAGTTTGTTAATCCATTCATGGGTTGATGGGCATTTGGGTCACTTCCACGACTTGGCAATTGTGAATTGAGCTGCAATAAACATTCTGGTGCAAATGTCTTTGCGGTGAAATGATTTCTGTTCTTCCAGGTAGACACCTAGTAATGGAATCGTGGGATCAAATGGCAGGTTGACTTTTAGTTCTCTAAGAATATTCCATACTTCTTCCCACAAAGGTTGTATTAATTTGCAATCCCACCAGCAGTGTGGAAGCGTTCTCTAAAGAGAGCTGGCACCTGGCGGCCTGACACCACCTCCTCCCTCTCTCACTCCCCCACCATGTGATGTGCCTGCTCCCCCTTCACCTTCCACCTCCACTGGAAGCCCTCGCCAGAAGCAGGAGCTAGTGTGATGCTTCCTGTGCAGCCTGTATAACAACGAGCAAAATAAACCTCTTTTCTTTATGAATTGCCCAGCCTCAAGTCTTTTCTTTACAGCTGTGCTAAACGGACCAGCACAGCATGACAAGTGCTGTGGGAGAACGTGGGGCACCCAGTCCAGTCCAAGGCAGGTGGAGTCGGCAAGCCCTGTCCCAGCTGTCCTGCCTGCACAGCCGTGGAGGAGACGGAGGGGGAGGGAAGATCTAGGAGGGGCAAGGAGCAAACGGGTGGGCTCACTCGGGACACTGAAGTGCGCCAGTGCCGTTGGAGAAGGGTTGGAGGATGACAGCAGCTCAAGCTGAATGGTAGGCAAAAGCTCAGATCGCGGAGGGTGGCGTTTACCATGTGGAGGAACCACGTGAGACTTTGTCTTTACACGGAGGTCAGTGGAAAACCACTAAAATCAGTGGTTTGATCAAGTTTACAGTTAGGAAGATATCACTGTTGGAAAAGGAGAGCACGTTTTCTAGAAGCTACCAAATGTGTTAATGGTTTCTTTCGTTCCCTGAACGTTGGATGAGCACCCACCACGTGTCCAACACCGTGGTCGCTTCTGGAGACAGAAAGGTAAATGGGTTCCATCCCTCAAAGAGCTCACAGTCTAATAGGGGAGAAAAGTATCTTAGATAACTGTGACATTAATTATAGAAATGGAAAAGAGGGAGAGACCAAGTAGAAGATCCCACAGAGAGAGTAAAACTGCCTTGGATGTTGAAGGACGAGGAGAGCGTGCTAGGTGGAGTGACAGGAACACAGCACTGCACTTGGAGCACCGTTTGCAGCAGCACGCGGATGTCATGTGCTCGGTAAGCTCAGGGGATAGGGATGCACCTAGAACACGGGGTTTACAGACCAGATGGAAATGAAGTCCTAAGGTTCAAGTGTGAAGGACCTGCAAGTCATGTTGACGTGAGACATTTCCTCTGGGAAACAGAGAGTAACTAAAGGTTTTTAAGGGGGTGGGTGATGAAATAAGATTCACGCTATAGAAAACTATGTCTGGAAAATAGAAATGAAGAATAGAGACTGTCAGCGTGGAGACTAGTTATAAGGCTAAGGCAGAAGTTCAGGTGCAAACTGACAAGAACTTGAGTAGAGAGAGAAGCAACAGGGACAAGGAGGAGCAAACCCACCCAGGGTCAACATACTCGATGACGGGAAACACTTTCTTTCTTTGCCTTTTCTTTTTTGAGACAGAGTCTCAGTCTGGCCCCCTGAATAGAGTGCCATGGCGTCATAGCTCAGAGCAGCCTCAAACTCTTGGGCTCAAGTGATTCTCTTGCCTCAGCCTTCCAAGTAGCTGGGACTACAGGTGCCAGCCACAATGCCAGGCTATTTTTAGAGATGGGGTCTCACTCTTAATCAGGCTGGTCTCAAACCTGTGAGCTCAGAGCAATCCACCCACCTCAACCTCCCAGAGTCCTGGGATTACAGGCGTGAGACACCGTATCCAGCCTGGAAAACACTTGCTTGTTAAAGCATCATTAGTGCCCAATGGGAGTCTCAGGAATATGCTTTATTCGTCTTTCTTGAAACTTTATTAAAGCATGTTTAACTGTATTTTAAAATTCATGTCCTAGTAGAGCAGACTTTTAGCATCCTGAAAACTTTTGGAAAGTACAGACTAAAGGAAATGCTGGAAGAGAAACATAAGGACATGGTGCAAAGTGCAAATATCCTGTGGAAAGCTGGGGAAGAGCTTTTCAAAGAAGAAAAGGCAGAAAGGCTGGGGTGAAGTGCAAAGACCCAAGTCTGAACAAGATGAGACACTTGGGGGGATGATTTTCTTCCTTCTGGTTGAAGGGGAGAGATAGAGAAAAGGTCAGAAGCTCCAAAGGCAAACACCTCCTAGTGAAGCAGGCTTGGTTTTAGAACATGTACTGCGTGGTTTATTGAAGGGGCAGATACCCACAAGCTTCAGCCAGCTGTTGGCATGTGGAAACACAGTGTGGGATGATTTTTCAAGAGATGTCAGAAATCTAGATATTCCTGTAAAATCCCCCATCTTTAACATGGGCAACAAATTCAAATTTTTTTCCAAACCTCACACTGGCCAAATAGAACATGGGAGACTGAATTTGGCCTTTGAGTGAGAAATGTGTAAACTCAGGTCTAGAGGGAATGGTAGGAGGTTCTCTGAATAAATCCCACCAGCCACGGCAGATATGCAGACTGTTCCTGCTAGAATGTAAACAAGTCATGGAGGATGCCATTTCAAAAACGAAAAGGATCCTATTAAATCCACTGGCTAAGTCTGGAAGGATAATATGGAATGTACTGATATGTTAGTTTTGTCTTGTTTTGTGGGAAAAATTTTATAAAGCTGACCCAGAAGAAAGGAAACTGATCCTCTCTAAAGCAGTCTCTAATTTACAACTTTAAAAGATCAGGATTGAGGAAAACGAGACTTTGGAAGAGATCCTGGTCTGACCTCTCTTTCGGGAACTAGTATTGGCAATTAAGTCAATCGTTTCAATATGTAGCACAATATATAAAGAGTTCTTGTGAATTAATAAAACAGTGTCCCAATGGTACGCATACAACTCATGGAAAAGAAGTATGGTTTTTCACCCATAAAAATGCTTTAATTCATTTATCATGTGAGAAATACAAATTATAACAATGTTTTTCATCTACAATATTGGAAAAAGTTAAAAAGAAATTTAGATTACACACTGTCTAGGCAAAGATGTTAGAAAATTTTCCCTGTCATACAGTGTGGTGAAAGTTCTTTTTAAATGTATTTATTTTATTTAACATTACATTTTTCCTTTTTTTTTTTTGAGACAGAGCCTCAAGCTGTTGCCCTGGGTAGAGGCTGTGGCATCACAGCTCAGAGCAACCTCTAATTCCTGGGCTTAAGCAATTCTCTTGCCTCAGCCTCCCAAGTGGCTGGGACTACAGGCACTCACCACAACACCTGGCTATTTTTCGGTTGTAGTTGTCCTTGCTGTTTGGTAGGCCCCGGCTGGATTCGAACCCACCAGCTCTGGTGTATGTGGCTGGTGCTTTAGCCACTTGAGCTACAGGCGGCAAGCCAGTGGTGGTGAAAGTTTAAATTGGCATTACTAACTAGGAGAGAAAATTGGCAGGATTCATTAAAATTAAAAAATATGTATACTCCTTGACCCAGAAATTTCTAAATCTAAGAAGTAATTACCCACCCTTATTCAAACATTTGTAAAAGACTTGTATATAAGAATAATCATCCTTGTATCATTTATAATAGCAGATTATTTGAAATAAACTTAATATCCATCAATATGAAAATAAAATAATGATCATATTATACACCCAAGCAATGGAGTACACTGAAGCCATTATAAAGAAGAGGCTCTATCAGTACTGAAATGAACATTTCTCCCACATACATTAAGTGAAAGGGCAAGATTAAGAAGGGAAAATTGTATAACAACATTTGGGATTGCATAAACAGATGCTTAGTTATGCATAGTGCATCTCTAAAAGGTTTGAAAAGCATCTTTTAGATAGGGATCCCCCTGGAGATGGCTAGCTGGTAGGAGAGAGACAGAGATGGGCAATAATTAGTTTTTTGCTGCCCCCTTTTGTATATGTTGAATTATACATATATACATATATAAAATAAATATGTAGATAATACATTATGCATTATATAATGTAATAATATGCATGATAAATGTATAGAACATATTATCTATATTAACCATTTAAAAAATTTAAGATATAAGTCCCACTTACAAAACAAAAATCATGAATTTATAGTCAATTCTCTCTAAAATTTCCTTTTACTTTTGAATTCCAAGGTCAAACTTCATCCACAAATTACTAGAAACTCTACCACAACTTTGGCTATTTTGCTTTTTCTATCTCAGATTCAGATTCAAACTACCATTAGCTTTTCTATCCAACATGCTGGTAAAAGCACATTCAAAGCCATAAATGTGAAAAATAAATCAGACCTACAAGTACAATTCATCTATATAGAAGTTCTGAGTCGGTTCCTATACAGGGAGTCCAGACAACTCTTCTCTGAATAATTTCTCTAAGTAAAATAAAATGATAAGGCAGACATTTGAATGACAGCAAGCCAACCTGGGTCTGGTGTGCTAGACGTGGAAAGTTCTATGAACTTTTTATGTTCCCACTGAGTACGAGCAGATTATCTTTCTCAGGCAGACTCCCAAGCATATAGAAGACTCAGAAATTCCATTAGTTTCAGAGTCTAGGGCCAATAAATTTAATGAAAGATGGAAGCAAGGTTATTTATTTGTTTTACAGCATTCTAAAGACTGCACAGAAAGAAACTCTTAGAAGAGGTGAGATCAGTTAGTGACTAAAACATTCACAATTGTTCGCCAAATCCCCAATATTTCCTGACATTTTCTAAGTACTAGGGCACTGGGCTACGTGCCATGTATGGAAGGGTTACAATGATGGGTAAAGAGCTTCTGACCTAACTCCATGCTTCCCAAAGTATTCTCTGAGGAGCAGTAAATTTTGAGGAATAGTAATATTGTCATAAGATTTTTAAAAAGTGATATTCTTGAAGATTAAGAATCAGAAAATAATTAAGCAAAGTTTTATTAGCATGGGACTTTTCAGATCTTTTAATAAGCTAATATGTAATGTGATTCTTCTAGGGAGGGGCTCATTTTACAGCCTTTTCCAAAATTATAGGGGCACAACTAGCTTTTTGGTCAGAGCAACTAAAGGAACTAAGGAACTAATGTCTATGTGACATATAGTAAGGAAGCAATCGAGCTTCACGGAGAGAGAAACATAAATACATATGTGAAAAGTCAAATAGCAAACTAAAACTGCCATAAAGCAAGCTGGGGTTAACTGCCCAAATGTTTGTCCCGGATATGGTAAACAGCTTGAGTTCTGAAAGGGAAAAGATGGTGGTGGCCTAGAGCTACAAAGGCTGGGCAGAGCAGAAAGAGCTGGGGCTGAGCCTGGAAGGGAGGAAGCTGGGAAGTGCTGGAGCTATTTGGAGGATGAAGGAGAACAGCCGGCTGCAGCAGAGAGTTCATCATATAGGGCCAGACTGTAAAGGCCAGGACTGCTGGGTTAGGAAGTCTGAACCTTATTTTGTAGGCAGGAGGAGCCTTTAAAAACCTCTAAGTCTAAGAAAAGATCCGAAATAGTCTAGGGGTCCTCTAAGAAAATTACCCTGGTGCTCATTTGCAGAAGGGATTGGGGTGGGTGAGATGAGTGGAGGGGGAAGAGAAGTAGACGGGGCCGGGCTGACTGAGAGGTAAAGTCTAGAACAGGGTCAGTGCACAGACCATGCAGGGAGGGCATTTGGAATACGCAGAATTGACAGAAAGTGGAGACTGACTGTGAGAACAACATAAACAGGCATCAGTGAATAATGGGGGGTGTGGCATCTGGAAGATAATGTACCACTTGCAAGGAAAGGACAGTTTGGGGATGTCGATTTGCATTTTGGTCTGAGTTTTCCTAATTACTGTCCCCAATTCCAACCCTCACTAATTCCACAAAAGCAGGTGATTTCTTTTCCTTTCTTTCTTTTTTTTTTTTTTTTTGAGACAGAGCCACAAGTGTCCCCCTGAATAGAGTGCTGTGGCATCACAGCTCACAGCAACCTCCAACTCCTGGGCTCAAGCGCATCTTCTGCCTCTGCCTCCCAGGTAGCTGGGACTACAGGCGCCTGCCACAATGCCCGGCTATATTTTGGTTGCAGCCATCATTGTTGTTTGGTGGGCCCTGGCTGGATTCGAACCCGCCAGCTCAGGTGTATATGGCTGGTGCCTTAGCAGCTTGAGCCACAGGTGTCAAGCCGAGATTTCTTTTCTTGAAGGATTTCTACCTAAAGAGCTATCAGTGCTGTCAGCTCTATGTTTTTTATTTTATTTTATTATTATATTTTTTAGGACAGGGAAGTTCTTGATGGCTGCCCAGGCTAGAGTACCATGACATTAGCCTAGCTCACAGCAACCTCAAACTCCTGGGTTCAAGGGCTCCTCCTGCCTCAGCATCCTGAGTAGCTGGGACTACAGGGGCACACCACCATGCCCAGCTAATTTTTTCTATTTTTAATGGAGATGGAGTCTCACTCTTGCTCAAGTTGCTCTTGAACTGGCCTCAAGTGTTCCTCCTGCCTTGGCCACCCAGAGTGCTGGGATTATAGGTGTGAAGCCATTGCACCAGGCCTCTACTTGTTTTTTTAAAGCCAGAACTCACTAAGGGGTGGTGCTGGATATCCCAGAATGATTAGGATGAATAGCCAAGAAAGGAGCTCTTTCAAGGTCAAGGGGAGAGAAGGCAGCAGAGGTGGATTCCAAGAGACTGGGAAAAGGGTCCCGTGACTTGTGTGCACCCCGCGTCCTGCTGGCTGTACTCTAGGAAGTTGGCTAGCTTCAGAAAGGATGGCTGCAGGGTGTTCCTGGGGAAACCAGAAGTTAGGTGCTCCCAGGAGGAGCTGAAGACTCCCATACCTCACATTTAAGTGTGGCGGAACCAAATGTGGGTAAGGATGAGGAGCAATTGGAGTACTATCTGCTGGGTGGATATAACCCTCTTTAGAGAGCCATTTAGCTCTGGCTAATAAAACTGAAGATTCCTCCAACTCCCCTAGGTATATACCCACATATGGGCTCAAGGAGATAGGTGCAAGAACGTTGAAGGGCAACATTGTAAGAGTGAAAATTTGAAAACATCTTCAAATCCAAGGTGAGAATGTATAAACACATTGTGCTTTGTGTCCACATTCACAAAGTGGACTGCTAAATGAATGAACTAGAGCATCATGGATTATTTCAAAGAACACCACATTGAATGTAAATAACAAGTTTCAGGAGGAAATTACCATTTATATAAAGATTTCAAACATGCAAATGGTGCAGAAGTGTATTATGTATTATTTATGGACATGTACACAAAACAAATGAGTCAAGCCAGAATGAAATCCACAGCCATTAAGATCAGGATAATGGTTACATTTGGGGGAAACGGGGAAGAAAGGAAATTGAATTAGGAAGGGATCACAGAAACTTTGACTATATCTATAATGATTTATTTCTTAAACAGCAAAGCTAAAGGAACTATAGTCAAATGTTAAGATCTGTTAAAACTCAGAAGGGTGCACAGATGTTTGTTATTATCCTTTGTTGATCTGAACTGTTGAAATATTTTACAAAAGTATTTTTAAACTATTTTAATGGTTCTAATGAGGTATATGTTTAAAGGGAACAATTTGATAAATTTTGACATGAATATACATCCCTGAACATACCATCACAATAAAGGTAATGAATGTATCTATCACTCCTCCGATTTCCTCATGCTCCTTTTACTTTCCTCCCTGCTGAGGACTTGCTTTCCTCCCTCTTGCCGAGTCAACCAGCGATCTGTTTACACTTTCTATAAAGCGATTTGAATTTTACAGGAATGTATATTAATGGAATCATTCAGTATGAGCTTTTTATTGACTGGCTTTTTCCACTCAGCATAATCATATTGATGTCATCTATGTTGTTGTATCAGTAGTTCATTCCTTCTTAATGCTAAGTAGTATTCCATTGTATGGATATACCACAATTTGTTTATATACCTATTGATGGACTTTTAGACTGAGATTCGAAAATTTTTTATAAATTCTAGTTGGAGTGATTTGTCAGAGATGTGATTTACAGATATTTTTTCTCAGTCTCTGGTTCCTTTTTCATTTGCTTAACAAAGCCATGCAAAGAGCACTTCTTCATTTGGGTAAAGTCTAATTTATCAATTTGTTCTTTTGTGGATTGTGGGGGTTTTGTTTATTTGTTTGTTTGTTTGTTTAGAGATGGGGCCTTGCTCTGTTACTTAGGCTGGAATTCAGTGACAGAATTGTGGCTCATGGCATCTTGAACTCCTGGGCTCAAGGGATCCTCCTGCCTCAGCCTCCCAAGTAGCTAGGACAATGTGTGGCTGTTTTCTCTTTGAGATAGGGTCTTGCTATGTAGTCCAGGCTGATCTTCCCACCTTAGCCTTCCTAGTAACTAGGATTACAGGGGTGAGCCACTGTGCTTGACTTTGGTTTGTGTTTCTGATGTAATTAAGAAGTCTTAGCTTAACTTAGAGGTTGCAAAGATTTTCTCTAATTATTTTTTCTATAAATTCTATAGTTTTGGGTTTTTCATTTATATCCATGTTTGGTTTGGGGTCCATTTTGATTGGAAGCTATACTTGCAGGCTTTTGTTTGTCTTTTTTGCCTGTGAACATATTGCTGTTCCAGTGCCATTTGTTGCACCTTTACTGAACATCTATTGCCATATACATGCAGGTCTATTTCTGGATTTTCTATTCTGTCCCAGTGACTCCTTTGTCTTTCTTTATGCCAATCCCAAGCTATCTCGATTCCTTTAACTTTAAAATAAGCTTGTGGTCAGATAGTATAAGTCTTCCTACTTTGTTCTTTTTGTTCAAGATGATTTTGGCAATTTTAGGATTTTGGCATTTTCCTATGAATTTGAGAGTCAGCTTGCTAATTTCTATAAAAATAAAAGCCAGCTGTGATTTTAGTTGGGACTGCATTGATTCCACAGATGAATTTTGGGAGAATTGCATTCTAATAATATTGAGTCTTCTGATCCATGATTCTATTGTTTAGGCCCTATTTAGTTTTTCTTTTTATCAACAGTGTTTTATAGTTTTCAGTGTACATGTCTTGCACATTTTTTGGCCAGATTTATCAAGTATTTCATATTTTTGGTGGTGTTATAAATGGTTTTGGTTTTGATTTTTCAATTTCCAATTGTTCCTGCTACTTACTAAACTCACTAATTCCAAATAGCTGATTCTTTATAGAATTTTCTACACAAGACATAAGTTATTTTTTTTTTCTTTACAGGACTAGCTAGAACTCCCAGTGAAGTGTTGAATGGAAATTAAGAGAGTAGACCGTCTTGTCCTATTCCTGACCTTATGGGAGAAAGTATCTAATCTTTCTAATATTAAGTATAATATTACTTGTAATTTTTTTGTAGATTCCTCTAAGTTTGAGGAAATCCCCTTCCATTCCTAGCTGGCTGGTGGCCTTCATTCATTTTTGTGAAGAATGGTATTTAGAAGCCAGGATCTGAGCACTATAGTTGCTCACTGCTAATGGAATGTTTCTGCTTGCAGGCCCTCTCAGGGAACAGTGCTAGGAGATCTTCGGACATACATACATAACAGCACCAGGGCACACTGATAAAGGGATTCCCAGCCCAACACCACAGGGTCGTTGTAGACTTTTCTTCCTAACCCTGCCTCTGATACTCCAGGCTCTGACCCTCTAGGTCTTTCCTTCATATGAATACTCTCCATAAGCCTCTTGAACTATGTTTTTCCTGCTACTCTTCTGGCCTCCCTCCTATTCAGATGCCCTGGTCATGCTCTTTGGCATCTGACATCTTGCTCTGGGACATGGTCATGCCTATTTCTCTACCCCTTAGTACAAACACCAACCTTGTTCTACCCCATGCTAGGCCTTTAGGATAGAAATAGTCAGAAAGAGAAAGAATGGGAAAGGTTAAGAAAAAAAGCTAAAAACGTCTCTTTAATTAAATTCCTGGGCCTCAAAGGTGAGATGGGAACAACAGAGTAATTTTAATGGACCTTGTGAGTGGGGACGATGAGTGTCTTGGTGGTAATCTGATCCTTGCTTAGTGCTTGGGCAATCCTTAAGAACCTGTGGGGTAATTGGTGGGATCACACCTATGGTGCATCTTAGAAGGGTACGATGAAACTTACTAAATGTAGAATATAAATGTCTTAACACAATAACTAAGACAATGCCATGAAGGCTATGTTAATCAGTTTGATGAAACTATTTCAGATTGTATATGAAACCAGCACATTGTACCCCATGATTGCATTAATGTACACAGCTACGATTTAATAAAAAAAAAGAACCTGTGGGGTATCCTGGCATAACTTTGAAGGGCAGGACTGAGCCCCTATAGCGAGTGCGACTGAGATTCCTGTCAGCTTGGGGGAAAGGGATTGCAGACTCAGATTTCTATTGACTTAAAGAAAACTGAAAAGTGTGATCTTTCTTGACCCCTTTGAGTAGATGACTGAAAATATGTTTTTGCTACAGACAGAGAAATTGGGTGGAAGGAAGAGTTTAGGGGTAACTGGAAACTTGGAACAGACAACTGAACATGAGAGCTGGATCTGCAGAAAGAGGTCAGCACTGGAGGTCGTAGTTGTGATGGACATTTGGCTGTGCAAATTGTTGTTGTTGTTTTTCATTTTTTTTAAATTAAATCATAACTGCGTACATTAATGCAATCATGGGGTACAATGTGATGGTTTTATATACAACTTGAAATATTTTCATCAAACTGGTTAACATAGCTTTCATAGGATTTGCTTAGTTATTGTGTTCAGACATTTATATTCTACATGTGCAAGTTGTTAAAGCTATGCACATAGATGAGAACTCCAAGGGAGTGAGCCTTGGACATAGGTTCCCGCCATGGTAGGTACAGTTGGTGTGGGTACGGGAGAAAGAGACAGCCAGGAAGATATAGATGTGAGGAGGCAGGTGGTGAGTCAGCAAGCGTACTCCAGCAGCCAGGAAGCCAAGGGAAGAAAGGGAGAAGTTAATAGCATCGCACACTGCAGAGAGGGGAAGCAAATTAAGACTGAAGAGCCGTTAGACCTAGTGACTGAGAGATCGCTGATGTCCCAAAAAGTCCAATTTCCGTAAAATTGTGAAAGCAGAATTCAACTTCAGACACTGTAAGAAGAGAGTGGAGATGAAGACACCTCTGAATGAGTATAGACCATTCTAAGGATTCGGTTGTGAAAAGCAAGGAAACTCAGCATTTGGGGGTGGGGGAATGAGTAATTAAATATCGATATAAGGATTTACTGATAGGAAAAAACCTACGATGTATGTTTAGCAAAGGCCTTTTTCCCCATCCTTAAACATTAATACTGCAAAACGTTTCCTATAATTCCAAAACTATATTTTTAGAGAGTGAATTCACTCAATTCACCCACTTAGTATAAAAATAAAGAAATTTGCATTTAAAATGTAAATGTTACAAGCAATAAATGTAGTTGTCAAATCCTTAATACAAGTGGAAAAACTGATTTTTTTTTTCTTTTTGTCCAAGTCAGGAATTCTAGAAATTGGCTCCTTCTTACTTACCAATTGCTAATGTGAGATAGGAGAGGACCTGGAGAATTGGCTGGCAGAGCTTTGGAGAAAGGAGTGTGTGAGTACAAGCTGGCCATGGGCATGCGATGGAGGAGGGGATGGACCTCTCTGAAGCCAACCTCAGGGAACTCCTGCCACCAGGCTAAAGTGTCAGAAGATGCCTGCTTGTTATCAGCTTTGTAAAGTTCACCATTCTTCTCCCCATACATTGCAATACATCTTGTGTCTCCTGCATAGGAGACGTTTTCAATAAAATCCCCCAAAAATAATGCCAAGAAGATGCTGGAAACCTGCGGGGTACGCCAATGCCCCATCTCAGATCTTCACCAATTTGAAATTGATTTGAAGAAATCAATCTAAGAAGCAGAAAAACAAAATTAACTGTAGGTAGATTATTTTTCTGTTCTTACGTTTAAATGAGAATGTGGAGATTATCAAAAACTGGAGTAGGCAGGGCTGGGTGTGGAAGAGAATTGTGACCTGCTGGTTTTATAAAATGAGCTGCTTAGAATGTGGCAGCGCTGCTACGGACAGCAGTGTCAGCGTCACCTGGGAGCTTGTTAGAAAAGCAGAATCTCAGGTCCCAGCCCACATCCACTAAACTAGAATGTGTATTCCCAGGTGATTTGTGTACACATTTGGGAAGTTGGGAAGGACTGCTAAGACATTCAGGAATGGTGAGAGGACCAGAGCATGGGGAAGTTCTCTAGGGATCAGACGGCTGAGAAGTAAAGCTAGTCTGTCTGGAAGGAATCAGCAGTTGGTCAATGAAACATCAATAGAGGGTTAATCAAGAAGCATTTGAAAGAGAATCTGAAAGAGAACAGGAACCTGGCAGTTAGAGAAACTGAGTAAGAGGCTGAATCTGAAAACAAAGCATAATCTTGCAAAAGCAAGATAGCCCTGACCACAATTTTCAAGAGTATAGATCTCACTGGAAATTCTTTATCCTCCTTGGGGACTGTAGGGGACAATTACTTCCAATCAGGTAAGGGACAGTGGGAAAGTGGTTGGCAGGGGCCCCCTTGGGGCCTTCCCAGGCCAGAACATCTCTTTGTGACCGATATGCATGGCGGTGGTCTCATGCGAGTCAGCACTGACCCCGGAGGGCGTGGGCCACACACGCCCACAACCCTCCCTTTAACACTCAGCTTCTGCACCACGGCGCCACGAGGCCAGGCCTCGTCTTCCCCCATCCTCCCTGCTCTCAAAGGCGGCACATCATCAGGGTTCCCTGGGAACGGCAGCTGAAACTGCTGAGTCCTGACCTCCCACCAGCAGGACCGCGAGGGTTCTGATAGTGGAGGTTGGAGTGGGATCCAGAACATTCACTGATAAAGCATCATCGTCCTTCTGCTGTAGGTGTCTCCAGCCTGGGTGTCCGGAAGCAACGCATCGCACCTTCCTTCCACTTTACTCCCTCCCTGGTCAGCTCTCACCACCCGGAGAGGTGGAGGGGTGGACACGCACAGGCTCTCAGGTGTACGGGGGTGTTCTGGAACATCCACTCCCTCTGCCACCCTCCCTGGGGCCACCTCAGCCCCCGGGCCGTGTTACCTCTCTCCACTCCTTCGTCACTCCTGCCTTCTGCCTTCACTGCCTTCCAGGGACCTTCAGAAAGGGACAGAATGTGCAGCCACAAACCTTCAACCTACACAACCCTCAGCCACTCTGAATCCCCCCGACTGCTCTCTCTCTCTATCTCCAATTCCACTTCTGGAAGTCTTCTCTGGATTCTGGCCAGCTGTCGCCCTTCTCTTTTACACCTTCTCCAGGTCTCCAATTTCCTCCTCAGGGCACAGTCAAAAGTCTCTGTGCTATGACCTCACAGCTGTATCTGCTGCTGCCAATCACCTCTTCTCTGAGCACCCTGGCTCCGCTGCTAGTCATGTCCAAGGTTACCCACTCTTTGCCTTTCTGAGGATTTGCGGGGTCTTAGGATTTAGCTGGCTTCCTACTTGTCACTGTCTCCAGTGATTCCTTTAATCCCCTGAAAATTAGAATACAACCAGGGGAGCCTAAAAGGTGAACTGTCTCCACAACTGATTCTCTTAGTTAGGAACATGTAAAGATCTGGTCTTACAGTCAGGACCAGCTATATAATTTGCAGAGCCCAGTGCAAATGAAAACATGGGCCCCTTGTTTAAAAAGTATTAAGAAATTTTAGCTGGGCGTGGTGGCTCATGCCTGTAATCCTAGCACTCTGGGAGGCCGAAGTGGGAGGATCCCTTGAGCTCAAGAGTTCTAAATTCACCTGAGCAAGAATGCGACCCCATCTCTACTAAAAATAGAAAAATCAGCTATGGTGGGTGCTGAGGCAGGAGGATTGCTTGATCCCCGGAGTTTGAGGTCGCTGTGAGCTAGGCTGACAACACGGCGCTCTAGTGCAGGCAACAAAGTTAGACTTTGTCGGAAAAAAAAAAATTTAAGAAATTCCAAGACAGTGGTGGTAGAGCATTAAACCAAGAGCAGGGCTTTTGTTCAGTGTGGAGCCTGTGTAACTGCACAGGTCACACGCCCGGGAAGCTGGCCTTGCTTATGGTTTCCCAGCCTACCAGCATGGCCGCTATCAGGACCAGATAAGTAAGTGAGAACATGGTAAGCATGCAGATCAACTCATAGCTCACATTCCCAAGGTACCAACTAGTTTTCCCAGGGAAACACCATGTATGCTCACAGACATCCCTTCTCACCTCTGTCCCCTCTAACACGGGCCTTGTCATCGCCAGAAGGACAGGGGAGCGTGTGAATGACACAGTACAGCTCCCCATCAAAATGATGTGGCAGAGACAGCGCAACAGGGCAGGTCAGCGGCATCACCATCATCTTTGTTGTTTCCATAATTAGAGTGTGGAACAGAGGGAAATTTAATCTAAAAGCTGATCTCTGGCTCTCCCCCATTTCGCACCCCTAAACCAGACCAGAGATAGAAACTAGAATCCCAGCACCAGCAAGTCTCCCTGCTTTCTTTGGGGGCAGAGCCAAAAAAGAGATAAAGAAAGTGTTGTATTAGGCAGCAGTAAACAGGCAAGGGACAAGCAGGCCTTTAATAAAACAGACCTTTATTGGGGCTGAAATGGCCCGGGGCTGACCCCACCCTAAATCCTGGCAATGTCCAAGGACGGGAATTCAGAGGAACAAAAACGCTGGCATCGCCTGCTGCACCCCATGCATACATAACAGAAAGCATGGCAGAGACTCGCGAGCAGGGAATACATAAATACCATTATCCAGCATTTCAGCCAAAACTTATTTTTTTAGTCTGGACGACTATGCTATTCTGCCTTCTCTGACTCAAATTTCTGTCCTGTGACTCACAGGGAGGGCCTTGGGGAAATGAAATATCCCAAAGACCTAAAATAGGTCCTTCTCCCTTCCTCCAACATCAGGGTGAGTTTCCTAAGGCATTTGTTTCCTACTTATTAACCAGGCATGAGTGATAATATTGCCTGGGTTGAAGAACTCATCTCTGTCACTGGTAAATGTAAATAATGATCCCCGTTCATAGAAAAGCATGCCAGAATTTCATTGATTAACATCCCATGCCACAGCCTCTCTTTGAAATTAAAAATACTTTCAATGACACTGAAGAGAAAAGACATCGCACGAAAAATGTTTCTAAGACGAGGTTGTCATTAAAGCATGCCAGAAATAGAACTGTTTTTATTTAACCATCCGCCCTCCTCCCTACACCACCCCCCATCGCAGCCCCCCACCCCCACCCGGCGGCTCCAGCCGGCTGGGAGGCTGCACACAGTTAAATCACAAGAATTACAGAAAGTAATTCCACCCATTTGGATTTCTGAAGCTTCAAAAGCAGACCTGTGGATAATGCTCAGTTGACGTATCTCTTCCCCCCTCTGCAGAGGATAATTAAGGGAGTGATATGCCCAGATTTAAAATCCAGCTGTTTAGTAATTTATAGGAGAATTTTTCAATTTAAGAAATTACACATCGAAATTTCTGCCCCACCGCCAATGTCTTCGTTTTGTTTCCCATCACCCTCCCCACAGAGCCTCCTAATCAGCCCCCTTTTCCCCAGCTTTGTGCCCCTGTCTCATGGGGACACCATTGCCTGGAAGAATTTGAAAACTGGCCACTGGAGGGCCGGACTCATTGCAGAATTGTTTGGCTTTACAAATACAGTGGGTTGTTCGGTTCGGTTTGGTTTTTCAGATCTTGAATGCATTTAATCAAAGGTCTTAAGTAAGAAATTGAGGCTTGAGTAAGAAATTGAGGAGGGGGCTGAGGACGGAGTGTACTCAAGACCCTTGCCGCTTTTCCATCAGTATGTATCGCGTTCTTTTACGCTGCCAGCCTCTGGTCTCTTCTGCCAGCCCTGTCCACCGCTGCATTGGGCAGGGTATGCTCTTCGGCTCACCACCACTCTCTTGCCTCTGACTCCCACCTCTGCCTGAAAATTCAACTATCTGTCAAGGTCAAGTTTAAACGTTACCTTCTCCATGAAGTATCCGTTATCCTTTGCAATCTAGTGTGGGCAGAGAAAGCGCAGGTAGACATCAACCAGACCTGAGTTTGAATCCTATCTCTTTCACTTATTAGGTGTGAGAACTCGGCAATTTTCTTAAAATCTTTGAAAAGATTAATTGATTAATCATTCAATTAATGATTTGTAAAACAAGAATGATTTATGCTGCCACTAAAGGCTTGTTTTGAATTTTAAAGTACATCACGTATGTTAGAATACATATGTAATTCCTGGTACAAGTACCTAGTATTGTAATAATAATTATCATTATTGTGTGCTTTTCTTCATTCACAGAATATATTATAGTTCTTTCTTTCTTTCTTTCTCTCTCTCTCTCTCTCTCTTTTTTCTTTCTTTTCTTCTTCAGAGACAAAGTCTTGCTCTGTCACCCAGGCTGGAGTGTAATGGTCCACATATAGCTCACCTATAACCTTGTAATTCCTGAGCTCAAACAATTCCTGAGCTCACACTCTCCCCTCAGCCTCCCAAGTAGCCAGGACTACAGGTGCACACCACCATACTTGTCACATTATTTTTTATTTTTCGTAGAGATGGAGTCTTGCTATGTTTCCCAAGTTGGTCTTGAACTCCTAGCCTCAAGCAATCCTGCATCGGCCTCCCAAAGTGCTGGGATTATAGGTGTGAGCCACCACACCTGGCCTACATTTGTCTTTTCATATAAATATTTGAGTATTTGTCTTTCTCCTTAACTGTATCACAGTGCAAGAACCTCATCTGTTACATCTTTGCATCCCCCACAGTGCCCTGCATGGACTTGTACCTTGGCACTCAGTAAATGTTTATTAGGTGTATATTTGCTCAATTTGTCTGCTTTGCTTTAATGAAACTGACAATCATTTGCTTGGCTAATAAGCCAAGGGGGAAACAGGGCTGAAAACTTTGTCAATTCATACCTGTATTTCTGTCCTCATTTTTAGATTTTATTCACATGATTTAGATTTTTATACCGCCAAATTATAATATAGTGGACATAACTTATTACTTGTAGGGATGTGCGTGTTTGTGTTGTGTGTGTTTATTCAAATTTTTATCATGGTTATAAAGTGCTTCTTAAAACTCCAAAGTACGTCTAAGTGCTGCACATGTATTTCAACAACCTGTGAGGTAGATACTATTCTGATCATTTTAAAGATGAGGAAACTGAGGATTGGAAGGGTGAAGATTAAGTCATCTGATTAAAGTCTTCTATCCAAGACATGGTGAGCTTGGAGCCAAAGCCAGAAAGTCTGTCTCCCGAGGACAAGCTCTTTACCACTACCTGGTACAGCCTCTAACATACTCCCACCAGATAATCCGTAAAAAATAGATGGAATTGGGCCAATTGGTTACTGTTTCACAAACAATATAACCTGGTTTAACTGATGTTTTGATTTGCTAGACTAGGTGCCCACGTGAGTCTGTGTGAGACTGAAAGTGACTGACAGAGCTTTTGTGTAGCCAGCTGCTCCTGCAGCCCTGGTCGGATGCCGGATCTCCCGGAGGTCCCTTCTCACCTCTTCTGTAGATCCAGGTGTAACTGGTCCAGAAAAGCAGTCACAGGACACACACGCCGATGGAAGATCCAGGGTGGCTATCCCCACGGGAACAGAAGAGGATGTTTGCCATGGACTCTTGCTTCAGTCAGTGACATCCAAGAAGACTTGGTCCTGAAAATGACTCAGAATTTAGAGCTGAAGTTGTCCAGAGGATTCATGGAGTTGACAGCAGCATCCTTGGGCCTGAAGAGCTCAAGCCATTATGGGGCTGTGGGAACAACTCGGGCTTGTTTCTGTGCTCCAGACATACCCACTGACAGGATATTGCTACTTTGTTCCAGACTCCGACACCATAGAACCTCATTTCCACACCCTAAGTGATGGCAGTGCATCTCACACTAAAGTGCAGCCAAATAACATGGGAATCTTATTAAAAATGCAGATTCTGACTCAGTAGGTGGGGTTTCCTGAGATTCTGCATTTCTAATGAACTCTTGGTTAAAACTATCATGGCAGGGGTGGACAAAACACTAGCCTGTAATGTGGGAGGGAGCGTTTGTCCAAGGAACCCGTTTAAGCAGAACATCTAGTAAACTCTCCATTAGTTAAGATGAAGGTTCAATTTTGAGCAGTAGAAAATCCAAAATAGCAGGGATATTTTTCCTTTCTACATAAAAGAAGCCCAGCGAGTCTAGGGTTTATGTGGTTCCTAACAGCCTAAGGGACTTTGGTCCCCTTCTAGCGCCCTCTTCTACCCTTCTTGACATGTGACTTCCACATCAGTGTCCAAATTTGTCCAGTGTACAAACACATAAAGCTGGTAGGAAGAAGGAAGGCAGGGAAGGACCTGTGCAGCCCCCTTTCCAGTGACGCTTCCGAAAACGGCACATGCCACCTTCACTTTTCTGTTACTGGCCAGGACCTCGTCCCACGGCAACCATACAAGGATAACTGGGCCACGTGGGACTTGTGGAGCAGCCATAGTCACAGCTAAAACCTAGAAGGTGTGGGGAGAGATATCAGGGAATAACAGAGCTTGTTAAGTAGTCTAGGAAATGATGCTGTGGCCTGACCCCTCCGTTTGCACACCTGCCTGGTGAATGAGCCAGGACAAACGTCTGAGTCTCTTGGCTCCCATTCTACGTCTTGCCCGATTGATCCATGGCTCCTCTTCAGATAACATCCTTCCTATCCCTGGTGCAGAGAGGGGGCCTTAGGGAGTCCCTACCTGGGCTACTCAAAGATGCCCTGTTAGGAGCACCTGGTTGATGGACTGCCCTGTCCAGCTCCCACGGGGTTCAGAAAATGCGTTAGTATCACAACAGAAAGGGACGAGCACTGGAGAATAAAACTATGGGCATTATTTTGCCACTGAACAGACATATACTAACAGGCAGAGGACAGAATCAGAAGTTATATTATTCATGTCATTTTATAGCAAACCTAGTTTTTGTGACTTCCTCGGTACCCTGCTGTGGGAGGCAGTGAGGCTCATTCTCTAACACTGAATCATTACGCAAAGTCAGTTACATCTTGCTGCTGAAATTTCTGTACTAAATAAGAAAAGAGTAAAATGGGAGCTGGGAAGAGGTACATATAACATTGACAGCCTACTGTGTGCCACACACTATGACACAGTCTGGTAATAAACGAGCTGGGAGTTGAACCAGGTCTCCCCACCTGTAAAATTCATCTATCAGACGTAAAACAGAAGCCTTGTACATGGCCCACTGTCTTGGTCTCCCCGACCCACACTTCCCCCATCACATTCTTTCCCACATTGACTTTGTGTTCATCTTTTCCCAGTAATTAGTAAATTATAACCCCCACATCTCAAATTCTTGACAATCATTTGCTGTTTCCCAGTAATTTATTCCATTTGGTATTTGCTTTGAAAAGGAATCCAAAGTGCTCGCTAATACGACATGCACTCCCCCGCCTGGACAGGGCTCTTCACCTCATTTATCACACTGAGCTGCTGGTCCTGAAGTCTGACAGGCAATTCAGGCTTTCTGAATGCAATTCAGGCATTGATTTTAATCTATAAAGCTTTAGCGTCTGGGTCCTGGCTACCATGGAAATGAAACAGCTTCTTGGATACTTTTCCACATGCTGCTGCTAAGTGCTCTGAAATGTGGGGTTCTGAGAAACACTTCTGTTCTTCAGATGTAAAAATGTCCGATATGAATAGCTTCCTAACATTTTTTTTTTTTTGAAACAGAGTCTAGCTCCATTGCCTAGTTTAGAGTGCCATGGCCTCAGCCTAGCTCACTATAGTCTTAAACTCCAGAGTTCAAGTAATCTTCCTGCCCCAGCCTCCTGAGTAGATGGAACTATAGGCACCTGCCACTACTTCCTGCTAATTTTTCTACTTTTAGTAGAGACAGGTCTCGCTCTTGCTCAGGCTGGTCTCAAATTCCTGACCTCAAGGGATCCTCCCACCTTGGCCTCCCAGAGTGCTAGGATTACAGGTATGAGCCTCCACACCTGGCCAACAGCTTCCTAACTTTAACCATCATTGTTAATACGGCAGAGAAATCCCAAACAAGGACTAATACCTTGAATACATGGTCCTATGCCCGATGCACTGATAATTAAATACATGAAATAAATTTAAAAAATACAGACCATGAGGTAGCCAACGCATTTGGCTTTTGAACAGGAAACCTCTAAGCCCAACAGGACACTGGGTACCGGAAACCAATGGAGAAGCACGATGTTTAGACTTCAGTGTGTGATCTGATTTTTTCTCACCCTCACAAGGGAAGTCGGTGGCAAGGAAGTGATTCTCAGATGTTTGCTTTGTCAGGGTGGGGACAGGAAGAGTGTCAGCTCAGTGTTTACACTGGAAGTATGGTGGTGGGAAATGAGCCCCCCTGTAGAGCCGCCAAAAGACATGGAGGAATCAGACTTGCACACTATTCGGTGCAAGAAGCTCATCTGGAAGGCTACGCACTGTATGATTTCAACTACATGACATTCTGGAAAAGGTGAAACTATGGAAACAATAAAAACATAGTGTTCACCAGAGGTTAGGAGGAAGGAGGGACGAACAGGAAGCGCAGAGAGGGTTTTTAAGGCAGTGCCACTGTCTGCTACTATCATGGCAGATACACGTCATTGTACATTTGTTCAAACCCATAGAATGCACAACACCAAGAGTGCCCTGATGTAAACTGTGGACTCTGAGTGAGAATGACATGTCGTGATAATGATACGTCATGCAGGTTCATCAGTTATGATAAATGTCCTCATCTGGTGGGGGATGTTGGTAAAGGGGAAGGCTGTACATGGGTGGGGGCAGAGGGCATATGCAGAATAAACCTCTATATCACCTGCTTACTTTTACCATGATCCTACAACTGCTCATAATAAAAAGCATTAAAAAAAAAAAACCTGGAAAAAAACAAAAGTGCAGTGGCAGGCAGCGAGCCCAGGGAATATGACACCACCTTTGTTCGGGTGGGCCACAGAGGCTGGGAAAGCAGGAGGAAGATGGGAGCTGTAAAGGGGATTTAAATGCCCTCCACCCCGGCTCTGCTTTCATTCTCTTTCCCAGAATGTTCTGGCTGTCTGCCCTTACTGCTCATGTGGTGCTCATTCCAAAGTGCAGTTCCTTGCTTCAGCTTTTTTCAATTCTGATGACGTTGGTATTAGCAAAGGATGTGACAAAGCAGTTGACATGTTGACATATATCCCTAAACGGATAAAGCTTTAATTTTTAAAAAAATAAGAATGTGCCCAAAAGTCAGAAACTTGAGTAAAAGTAGAAATAGAAAAAGATAAACCTGAGGCATTTTCAAGTAGCAAATGACAGTTGAATCCACTGGTAGAACTTTATTTTTCTACAGAAGACCGTTAGACTGGGGCTTATTATATAGAATGAGTCTAATGGAAGATGAATTTAATTTGCTCCCTGAACCATAACTTCATGGTTCAAATGTTTGGTGGCACATATGATTCCAAAAATAGCCCCTAAAGTCATCATCCCATGGGGGAAATGGGGAATTGTAGCTAAATGTATATTTAAAAAATATTCATAACAAATTTTTACTAAATATTCACAATATATCCTCTGTGCTTTGACCACCTTAGGCCAGTGAAACTACACATTAGCTGTGGCAGATTACTTTGTAAATGTTTTAAAATTTTGTAATGTTTTCTAAATAAAGATACATTTAGCTACAATTTCTCATTTTCCCTATATATGGCGATTTAAGGGGTGACTTTTGGGACACCCTGGAGTGTCCTTAGCATTGGGCTTCAGCCAGGCTGATACCAGATGGCATCAGCTCAGGTCAATGCATGCTGACCTTTTTTCCCTAACTACAAATTGTAGCTGATTGCAAACAACTGTATGATTGACTCAGTTCCAGTAAGAATCCCTCATGGCAGTTGCTTGGAACATCAGTAGAGACTGAGCTCTTTTTTACTTTTCAGGCGTGTGACCTAGAATGAGTGGACAGGAAAGGTCAGCATACTTTACATCCGGAAAGTTCTGAGCCAGCCCCTTGCAAGGCCAGTCAGATGCTGCAACGGCAGGTAAGGAGGTGTGGAAACGAGGGGTGGCAAGTTGTACATGGAATGAGGACCTGACTACCCCTGAACATCACCACCTTGCTCCCTGGCTCTCAAAGGCTTGGGTGCACGTCATCCCAGCTCCAGCTCCTCCTCCATGGTCGGGTAAGCATAGTGGGCACTTGCCGGTGCTCAGACTGTGTGTGGGCAGGCTGCTCATTAGCACTTTAGTAGATTGAGTTTGTAACAAGCTCCCTTCAACTCCACCATCAGGGATTGCCCACAGGGTCCTGAGATGCACCCTGAGGTGAGGCAGCACTGTCCGAGGAGCTCACAGCAATGCTTTTCTCTAAAGCCAGCTGCCTTATTGCTTAGAATGACGAAGTAGCATATTAAAGATCTGGGCTGCTGACATGTTTACTCCCAGGAAGACTCTGTGCTCCGATTCACACAGCAGACTCCAGCTGGAGCCTGTAGTGATTTTCTCCTTTCTGAGAACAAGCTCAACCCACAGGATGAGACCCCAGCAGCTATATCTGTGTTACATGGACCTATTCCTTGTGTACCTAACAGATCCAGGGGAGGAGGAAACCAATGGGTTGATTGGGACCCCACCTTCCTAACCACAGTTGATTACCCCAGAGATTAGTAAAAATGTTAGACATTTGCCCACACCTGCCCATTATCTTTTAGAATGGCCAGAAACTTAAATGGGGACACCTGACCCGGGCAGATCAGGCTCATTAGATTATTTCTACAGAACTGGAATTAAAAGAAGGGGATCATCTCCCCTCTGGAGGCAGAAGCCACAGGATATAAGACATTAGCCCCATGAGCAGTCCTGTCCCCACCAGGCTGAAGTTGCCTCTCCATAGTTCGAGGTTGGGATGCCTCTTCTCTTTAGAGAAAGAAGCAGGGGTGACAGGCAGAGACAGAGAGTCCTGGGATGTCAGCTTCTTGGGGCCCGCTGTCCTTCCCCTCTTTTTCAGCAGTTGTATGAGGCATGCCCATATCCTTCCAATAAACTCTCTTTTTGCCTGAGCTAATTAGTGTTGGGTTTCTATCACTTGCAAGCAAAATGACACTTTGGGAAATTTTCTCATCCTGACAGCTGGCCTGTCCCATAATTAGATGACCCTTCTTCCTATGTTTTTTTGCCTCAAATCATCCCTTTGTCCCCTTTTGCTCAAAAATGCCTCTGAGTCACAGCCTGCTGCATGGGCCACCCAGGTGTTGAAGATGTCTTTTTTTTTTAGAGACAGAATCTCACTTTATCACCCTCGATAGAGTACTGTGATGTCACAGCTCACAGCAACCTCCAACTCCTGGGCTTAGGTGATTCTCTTGCCTCAGCCTCCCGAGTTACTGGGACTACAGACGCCCACCACAATGCCTGGCTATTTTATTGTTGGTGCAGTTTGGCCAGGGCCAGGTTCGAACCTGCCACCCTCAGTATATGGGGCTGGCGCCCTACCCACTGAGCACAGGCACTGCCCTGTTGAAGATTTCTTGAGGACTCCCCTCCCTTGCAGGCCTATGATCACCACCGCATTCTCCTCTGCTCTGGGCTACACCGCACCTTTTCTCTGCACGTGGAATTCTGGGTCTTCTGGCTCAGTAGCTTCTGGTCCTTCTGCTGCATCCTTCCCCGTGGTTGCGTGGGATTTCTGGCAGACGATGGTGCACAATGGCGAAATATTCCACTCGCTCCCTCCAGGACTGTGAACTTCAAGAAGTGTAATCAGTATCCTTTCTTCTTCTTTTCCCTTTCCTCTTTTAGCATCAGATCCAAAGCCATGGACAATTAAAAATTATCTCCCCTTTAAAAATATTTGAAACAGCTCTGCTTTATGGCTTTATTTTGGAACATTTGACCTTGACGCTGATAGACTTTTAGAGATCTTATTTCTAAAGACTATATATAGAGGCCCTTGACATTCTCAGATTTTAATACCATCTTACCATGTAGCAGATATTTTTTAGGCTGCAGAGTATTTGAATTTCCTTCCTAAGTTTGTGAAACTGGTGGGAGACAAAACTCACTTTCTTCTGTAGAAGCTGACAAGGGCTGATGTTCTTTTCCAGCCTTGCTTGCTGCTGCAGCCTAAGCTCCCAAAGTGGGTGTGGCCCATCAGATGCACACATCTGGGACTGAGAATCAGAAGCTAATTAGGCAAAGAAGAAGGAATCACGGATTAATCATCTGTCGCTGGCAGCAAAGGTGGCAGCACCATGCAGTGTGTGTGGCAGTCATGGCCGCTGGGGCACCAGCGGGGTTCAGTGATTACCAGCAGGGGCAGCGGTGTCCAAACTGGACAACTTCTGTAACATTAATCTCAGCTGTGGTCTGGATGCCTGCTTATTTTCAAACCCTGGTTCTCCAGCCTTCTCCAAGGATTCTGTAATGTCTCCCGTGTCCTTTCTCATTTAAGTCGCTCACAGCAAGAAACCATGAATGATCCACTCTCACAGCATTCACTGGGGGCTGTCATTTATTTTTCATATTGTGGCACAAATTTGAAATATGTCATCTGGATGGCTGACACGTAAGAGGGGGCCACTTCATTAGTGAGTGAGCTTCGCTGTGCCCAGTTCCTGTGACTCAACACAACTTCGGTTTTTCCTCATGAAATGGTAAAAGACACTTGTTTCTTTTGTGGGATGGGGTGTGGGTGGGAAGCACAGCTGTTCAATTTAAACTGCGATAGAAGTGCTGGAAGTACAGAGAAAGGAAGAGATGATTCTCACCAAGAAATCACTTAGTTTGCTTCTCTCGTTTGGAGGTGGGGAATATATAGGGTGGCCATAAAGTTCGTGTACAGTTTAACACCAGTGTGCAATTTAAAATTGCACATGAACTTTATGGCCACCTGGTATTTTTGTAGTGAATTGTGACTACTTGGTTAATCAACTAAACTGGGATGACATTGACAGAGAAAATGGATGTTACTGAGAATCCTGAGATAACATAATGGTCATTCTAAGTAGTAGGGTGGAGATTGGAGAGTCTAGAAGGTCTTCTGGTCTGTCAGGCCCTGAGATTATCTGTGATGGTACCTGCCCCACAGCACGCCCTCCATGTTCCTCATTCACATTCTAGTTATTTCTCTTCAACACCAAAGCTGGAGACTGCCCCTTGCCCATACCTCCCTATTCGCACAACTGGCAATCCATTTTACATTTGCACTCATTCCCACAGAAGCAATTTCCATAGCAACAGTAGACTATATAAAAAAATGTACCTGAGTGATGCTTTAAAGATAAATTGCCCTCTTTAAGAAGTCCTCCATTCTAGGGAATTACAGGCTATTACCACTTAGAATTTTTTAGCTTTTTGTTACGTATATACATATGTACATGTCTAACTCCAGTTTATTTTGGTTTAATTAATTACAAATGTTTTTTAAGCCAGAAAATAGAGATCCTTGCTAGACAGTAGTGGTTCAAAAGTGTTTTAATCAACTAAGAAGGAAGGAGAAAAAAAGTCCCATGTTATGATCACCTGCTGTATACAGGACACTTACCTAATTGATGTCCTTTCATAGAAATTCAGGCAGAACAAGGACATCTCTGCAATGCAGGCTGAGTCTTTTGCAAAACTGACAAATTTTATGTATTACAGCCCACTCCTGTGACTCATCACCAAGGAAGCCAGAGAAAAAGATGGGATTAGAGGGAAGGTCTGCATGGGGGAGGGGTGAGGAGTGCCAGTGGGGCGAGCTGAAAACATGGGGCTCTATTTCCAAATCATTTGTCTCATCAGAGCAGAGGGGAAGGAAGTAGGAGAGAATGGTATTGATTCATTTTCTTATCTGAAGAGAGTGATGACCTATAAACAAGGGGTATTAAGTAATGGAACTTGCTTCCTTGAAACCTACCTTCCAGCCCCAATGAAGTCTCCCTATCTTTTATAAAGAATTTGGTACATAGGGCTCTATTTTTAATCAAAACATTAGTAATTTTTTAGTTCCCTAATCTTTCAATTTTCCTGATGTTTCTTCACTTTTTTTTTTTTTTTTTTTGGTGGCTTTTGTGCTTTGGAGCAAATATAATAAAGTGTTGTCTCACCTATACTTGAAAATTCAATTCATTCATTTTTTGATTCATTCATTCACACAGGAAGTATTCACCAATCTCCTCCTTTGCTTCAGGAATGGTGATTTCCTCTGAAAATGCAAATAGTCATGGGCCTTACTCTCTTAGAACTTGTCATCTAATTGAAAGAAATTAATTAGTTCAATTAATAATTATGCAATTATATAATTACCAACCATGATAAGGGTCATGAAAAAAAGATAATGTTAGAAATGCCCTTGTTCCCCAAACTATCCCACCGTTAAGATCTGCCCATTGCTCCCTGTTTCTTACCTTGTCATCTCTGTTCTTTACTCAAAACTTTTCTTCATTTCCTTCTTCACTTTTTCCTCTAGTTCCTACTGGTTTTGTTGTGTTTTTTAAATCTAATAAAAATAGAAAATCCCTTTAAAAAAAAATCTGCCTAATGGAAGAATGGATGAGTTAACACGTAAGTCATCCAAGCCATAACTTGAACACGTTCAAATCAGATTGCTTTCCTCCAAAAAGATTCATGAGATTAGTCTTCCGAGGTAGTGGGAGGATTTATGGAGCCGATGAAGAATAAAGGAAGAATTTGGGAATATTGGACATTGTTTGGTGGGCAAGCCTGATAAGGGAAAAACAAAAGTCCTATTTGCAGCAAGAAAGGTGCCAGAGAGGGAGGGAGGACACAGAATAAGAGGCTGAGAGTGCAGGAAACAGATCTGTCCTAAGGAGGGTTTTACCTAACACTGCACATCCCTAGAGAAATGATGAATATGAGGTATGGGGCGTGATCTTAAATTCGCTTGTCATGAGGACCTGAGCTACTCAAAGCTAATTTTCAATAACTTTGTGATTAATCACAGACACAGGTGTTTGGCATTCTTTCTGAAACCAAGTGGCATCTTTTTATTAGAGGTTTTCCAGATGGTTGCGTTCAATCCTTCCAACTACACCAGATGGGAAGGGTTCCATTACCTGGACTGAATCTACAGCACCCTCCAGTTGTTCCCTGTCAGTCCTCTGCTCCTTAATGAGATAACTCTGGAAATGGCTGAGTTAAATGAACATTCTTTATTTCTGGTTATCACTTAATCCCTGCTTACAATTTGTATCTGGTTATATCCCTACCCCCTTTCTGCTCCCTTACCTTAGTGAATTAGTTTAAATGACTTATGAACTCGAAACCTCTCTGCCATTTTCTGTTATTTTAGCCTAAAACTTAAGCCAGAACAAGGTCTGAGAAACCGGCACCTTGGTTTGCTTTTCCCTGGGCTCCCACTTGGCCTTGTGAATTCCTCTGGACAAAACAACTCCTAAAATTAAGGCCCAGCCAGTGCTATGTTATTATTCTAGAGGCTGAAGTGAAAAGAGTTTCCCAGAGCTATTTGTCACTTATTTACCTTTCACGGCGGAGTCTCCATTGCTGAGTCTTGAAGAAGGGTATGTGGACCCACCATTAAACTCCTGTAAAGCTCCACCCTGACTTCAGAATTGGGGGGATAGGGTGGGCAAACCCTTCCTAAGTTAGGGTGGGTTGGGACAGTTCCTGAAGAGCTGTTCTGTTTCTCTCTGTAAAGCACTAATGTGGGTTTCCTCTAGCATTTCCCATTCTCTTAAGCAAGATTGTGAACCTTCCCTTAAGATTGGTGGGATCACACCTACGGTGCGTCTTAGAAGGGTACAAGTGAAACTTACTAAATGCAGAATATAAATGTCTTCATACAGTGATTAAAAGGCCATGAACGCTATGTTAAACAGTTTGATGAAAATATTTCAGATTGTATATGAAGTCAGCACATTGTGCCCCATGATTGCACTAATGTACATAATTATGATTTAATAAAAAAACTCAAAGAAAATAAATAAATAAACATTTTGCCTATAGGATAGAAATTCTCTTGTAGACACACTTCAAATTAGGATATCCAAATGCCAACTGATTTAACTTGTATCATAGAACCTTCTGTATGTTTTCTTTTTCAGTAAATTAGACCCTTATGCACCATAAAAAAAAAAAAAAAAGAGTCTGGATCTCTTGGGCAGCACCTGTGGCTCAAAGGAGTAGGGCGCTGGCCCCACATACCGGAGGTGGCGCGTTCAAACCCAGCCCCAGCCAAAAAATTGCAAAAAAGAATCTGAATCTCAATGGGATTTTACTTTATGTGGATTGGAACCTTTGCGTGTAATTGAACTTCACGTTAAGAAGTGTCAGTGAGTGCCTAGCGCTGAATAATCCTGGGACTATAAGACGAAGTCTTTCAATATTTCACCTACCACATGGCTTACCCACAGCCTTTGTGAATCAAAGTTAATCATTCAAGTACAAGGGAAGGTCTCTGCTTTCAGGAAATTTCTAATCTGGTGAGAGAGATAAAGGCACGCACACCTAATAAAGAGATATAAAGGAGTGTCATGCAACAGGCAGTGTTTTGCGCTGGAAATCAAGAGCCTACGTCAGAGTGTGGTCCTGCCATCTATCGACATTAATACTCGGAACACCAAGTTCCTCCTCTGTAATGTGAAGGAGTTGGACTAGATCATATCAGAGGGCTGCGTACAGCCACTGCCTACAGACCAGGTTCCCAATCTCCCTTTGAACCCTCACCCCCATCCAGACAACACTGTCTGGCTCCTCTATACCTGTAAAAGCTCCTGGTCTCTCTGCTTCCAGTCTCGCCATCCTGGAATTCATTTCCACAGTCAGAGTAATCTTTTGAAAACCCAAGTTATATCACAAGCTCCTCCTCTGCTGCCTGAAATCCTCCAGCGGCTCCCCACTGTCCCCAGAACACTAATACAAACTGCACAGCTGGGCCCGCAGCCCATCATCTCTCTGACCTTCCTTCCTGGGCGCTCCTCCTCACCCACTACCCTCTTACCACCTTCTTCGTTCAGACCACACCCAAATTTTACTCTTCCTGTTCTTTCACCTAGGAAATTCCCTGCTCAATGGATTCATATCCTCTGGGCTTTTTGCTCCAGGCACACCTAACTCTCTAGTACTCAAAATAGGGCCAAGGGACCAATGAGAAAAGCGGCAGAAATCAAGGCTGGATTCTAGTCCAATTGAGAAACTAACTAAGGATGGCTTCGAGCTTTCTATTTTGGGAGACTCAAGGGCAGGAGAAGAGAGGAGGAAGAGCAGGTTTAGGGTCTGTTAAAGGAATATCTGGTACAGAGTTAAATCTTCCTTCTTTAGGCCCCTGTCCCTTATCTAGGACGCATAGGCTTATTTTCTCATGAGGAAGGCGCTAGGCATAGTTATGGCTAAGCTGGTTGCTATGCTCAGTGTCTGGTCTGCTTGGCTCTGGCCTGATAGGTCAGTGTCCAGGTGATCCAGTTGTTAATTTTTTTTCAGTATCACGGCTGCTAGTGGTCCTTCAAGCACTGTGCCCCACCCCCGGACTCTGAACCCACCTCTGCTCTATGCTAGAACGCCATCCCCAAGAAGAAATACGCAAGGTTTTCCTCCCAGCAACCCCCGAAAGACAGAAATTTCAGGATCCGAGGTTGTAGCACCACTGAAGAAACAGGCCAAATACATTGAAAGACTCTCTCCTTTCATCCTGAAAATTCATCACCATTTGCATCCTCCCATAAGAAATCTGTATTTTTTTTAATATAAAATAACTTTAAAGCACTATCGACCTTTACGGTTTAGAGAATGGGCTTTAAAGTTGGAAAGGTAAGATGAAGCTTGCCGTTCCGCCCGTCACTTGTTGGGTGACCTGGAGCGAGTTCCTTGACTTCTCAGGGCCTCTGAGTCCTCCATGTGGCTGTTGAGCACGTGCTAAGTATTCCATGGATTCCAGCTCCCTGAGGGTCAGAGACTATCTTTTCTTCACTTTTGTATTTCTTCCACAGAAGTCATTTTACGTGTTCGTTCCTCATCAGACATAAGCTCACCTCTGGTTATCCCATTTTTACCACTAGATGGAGAGCACGTATCCTAGAAGTTTTAATCCATTAGCAAGAAAGTGAGCATACATTCGTCTATTGCGTCTTCACCAGATCAACTTATTTAATAATGACAACATCATTAAAACTAGCTCTCAATAACTGTAATTATAAGATAACTTTCAGTGTTATTTATCCTTAAAATAATGAATAGGCCAAAGTAACAGAGAAACACTAACTTTAGGGGAGTGATTACTTCTGAGGATGGGATAAACCTCTTGGGTGGGAGTAGGGAACCCTAAATGGATTTAACAATTTATTTATTTAAAAAGAGATATGAAGCAAATATGTCCAAAAATGTCGGGTGAGTTCTGGATGATAGGATCGAATACTTAGACGTCTCGTTATTTTCTAGATACTTCCTTGTGTTTGAAAATTTTCATAATTACAATTTTTTTTTTTAAGTAGGGAAAAGACTCAAAGGGGAAATGTGTGCTTATTGTCTCTCTGCATCCTGCCTAACCAGCTCCTGAATGTTTTGCTGAGAGATACACAATTTGCAACAGGAAACTGCAACAGAGGAAAACCACACAGTGTTTCTCCATTTGGTCTCTCAAATTGCCATCCATCTAATGAACCTTCCATTTTACACTGAAGTTAAGTCGTTTAAAGGTCATAGCTTAAACTCAATTGGCTAAGTTCTTGTCTCCAAATTGGATTGTTTTCAACTAATCTGAGAGATGAAGAAAAACTGTTTCTATATGTCTGTTCTGGTTGCTGTTGCGTGTAACAAACAACCCCCCAAACTTACTGGCATATAACAACGATTTAATGACGCTCCTGGATTCTGTGGGACAAGAATTTGGGCAGGAAAAAAGTGGAGAGGCCTTGTATCTGTTTTGTGATATCTGAGATCTCAAGTTGGAAGATTCAAGTTGGAAGCAATTTACCAGCTGAAAGTGACTTACTTCATGGTTGGGGGCAAAAATCAAAGGAAAGATTCTTCACTTGTGTGATACTGGCTGTTTCCTGACACTTCAGCTGGGGCTGTCTACTGAGCCTCCTACTGGTTACAAGCCAGTCACTACCATTGGCCCAGATTCTAGGGCAGGGGACAGAGACTCCCAGCTATCAATGAGAAGGGTGTCAAGAATTTGTGTGCATAATTTAAAACCAGCACAATATCTTAACTCTGCCGTTACAGCAATGTGGGATTGATAAACCTGGACCCTCCTTTCTTTTTGCCCACTCAAGTGATCCATACCGGGAGCATTTGAGTGTCTCCATTAACTTGTTTAGAAACATGTCTGGCCAAGTTCTGGCAGCTCAGGTATAAATTGATACGGTTATTTATTTTATCAGTCCCATTCTTTGTGAAGACTGACTGCTTATTTTTTCATGAACATTAAACATAAAGTATACATCATAAATAACACATATAACAAAATGAAATATTATCCAAGGGGACTTTATTATCTATTGCTGCAAAACAAATTATAATTTAGTGGCTTTGGAACAACAAACATTGATTATCTCCCAGCTTCTGTGGGTTAGGAGTTTGTGAATAGCTTATCTCAGTGTCTTTGCTTCAGGGTCTCGCATGGGGTTGTAGACAAGATGCTGGCCAGGACGGTGTCATCTGAAGGCTTGATTAGGGCTGAAGGATCTGCTTCCCGCACAGCTCAGGCTCAGGCAGGCCTCTCCATAGAACTGCCTGAGTGTTCTCGTGACATGACAGCTGGCTTCTTCTAATCTAAGAGATCTTAGAGAGAGAGAGCAAGGAGGAAACCATAGGTATTTTTTCAAATGTCCTAGTCTTTGTAAATGATACGCTGCCATCTCTGCAATGTTCTATGCATTAAAAGTGAGCAGCTGGGCTGGGCTCACACCTATAATCCTAGCACTCTGGGAGGCTGAGGCAAGTGGATTGCTTGAGCTCACTAGTTCAAGACCACCCTTAGCAAGAGCGAGACCTTGTCTCTCAAAAATAGCCAGGCGTTGTGGTGAGCACCTGTAGTCCCAGCTACTCAGGAGGCTGAGGCACGAGGATCATTTGAGCCCAAGAGTTGGAGGTTGCTGTGAACTATAATGCCAGGGCACTCTACCTAAGGCAACTGAGTGAGACTCTATCTCAAAAAATAAAATACAATAATAAAATGTAAAATAAAACAAAAATGAGTAGCTAAGTCCAACTTGCATTCCAGAGGAAGGGAATCAAGCTTTCTTTACCTTTTAAAGGGAGGCATAGCAAAGACTTTGAGGTTACATATTAAGACTACCACAGGGAGTTTGAAAGGTTTCTATCACTCCATCCTGAAGATATCTGCCATCGGACGCCTGTCCCTATGTAGGCAATGAATAGGGGGAAACAAGTTGTTTCCATATGAAAAACCGTCGTCGGTCAATCTCCACTTCACCATTCAGACAGGAAATACACCTGGACTCTATTCCACTCCTATTTTTATAGGATGGGAACTAGCTTGCCAATAAAAGCGTGGGGGATGCTCTGTGTGTTTTATCTTTATAAATAGTTACAGTAATACCAGAGGAGTGTGGGTATTCCAGTACATATTCTAATCACCTTATTGCCTTTATGGTTAATTTGGCCACCCAGATTGGCCGGACAGGTGTGTTCTTTCTTGTGTTCCATTCTATTACATATATTTCAAAATGCCAAACTTGAACGGTCAGGATGATAGATGGGGCAGCGCTTCAGGCCAAGGTCGATCACAAGATGCAGAAGCATTGCCATCTGCAAAAAGCAAAACCCAGTGAAGTAAAGTGCAATCCTGAGTAATTTTTTCTCGTCTTTAGTGAGGCATAGCAGAAGAGATGCAATTACTCATTTATCTGAGAGAAGGAAACAAGCGGCACCCGACTCAGATACCTAAAGGAAAATCGGTTCCAATTCCTAACTTGGGAAATAGGAGTCCTATTGGGGACTCCTAATAGGAGATGGGGTAGCTAGGTCACTGACAGGAAGGGGGGGCTGCTCCCTTCAAAGAAAAAGGGTCGAATTGTATCTGGTTCTGGATCTAATTCAACTTGACTACTTAGCAGTAAAGATAAATTGAACCCAAAGAGAAAACTGAAAATCACATTTTCCTGGCAAGTCCTTCAATGGGCTCAGTGTGTTTAGATTTATGAGGGGGTGAATGACCTTCTCTGCCACGGTTTTTCACATTTTCGTTTTTCCAGCGCTGATTTTCCATCTGGCCTCACCAGAGCTTGAAGTTGCTGAATCCAACAGAGCCAGTAGGTCCGACCTGAGCTGGCTGGAGCATGCACAGAACGGGAAAGGAAAATAGGCTCCTTTTTGAAAGTGCTGTCGAGCAGGAGCCGGCTCCTCCCTCCTCCCGGCCCGGTGGCTGTCCTTCCGTCTCCACAGACGCCGCTGCAGGCGGGTGGCGCAACAGCAGCTGGGGGCACGTCCCACTCAGGACGCTGGCAACATGAAGTGGTAGGACATTGTCAGATGGGCCTGGGGTCCGTCCCAGTGTCCGGGGTGCCAGAACCAGAGAAGGCTATTCTCCCCTTCTCTGGCAGCCCCAGAGAAAACAGGGAAGAGCAGTGCGAAGTTTCCGCGTGCTCCAGAAGAGCCGGGGAGCAGAAGGAACTAAGGTACACTGTCGCGGAAAGCAGCAATACCCGGGCGGCCCTTGCCAGAACGCCGTGTCCACTGCCCCACACAGGTGCCACCCAGGGAGGAGGAAGACAGAAGAGGAAATCCCGAACTGATTGAATTTGAACTTGAAAACGTGGCAAAAACACCAGAGGGTTTCTAGACAAGATTAAGGTGGCATGTTATGACATTAAGTGATTATAAAAAAAGAATGTATTTCTTTGCACCCTCAGGTCTGTGGCTGAAGAACATTAAAACTTGCTTATAGAGGTGCCGTTCTCTGTTGTCCCTGTGCCTGCGCCCGTATTTCCCGGCTCACACAGAGGGACGCGGCTGTGTGGGGTTCGCGCGTCTCTCGCGATTCCGGACGCAGCGGCAGCCACGTGGCAGGGTGAAATGACAGCACCAGAAAGCCTTCTGGACCAGAGGTCAGAAAATTCTCCTTAAAGGATGAGATAACGAATGTTTTAGGCTTGGCCAACGATTCAGTCCCTGTTGCGGTTCCTAACTCTGCCGTCACAGCACAAATGTGGTCACAGACAATACATAAACGGATGGGCCAGGCTGTGTTCCAATACGATTGTATTTATGGAAACTAAAATATGAATTTCGTGTAATTTTCCTGCTTCACAAAACATTATTCAACTTTTGATTTTTTTTTTTCCTCAAGCATTAAAATCTGCAAAAACGATTCTTAGCTCGTGTGCCATGCAAGCACAGGTGGGAGACTGGATTTGGCCACGGGCAGGGGTTTGCCAACCCTTCTTTCAGGCCAGTCACTGGAAACCACACTGTAGAAGAGACTAATTTATTCAGGTTCAGGGCTCTAGATAAAAAGGTCCGCTGCTTAGGAAAGTACCCTAAGGTTGATAGTCTCTCTGAGAATACAGAATCTTTTTCCCCCCTATATCTTTTCTTCTTACGCTATTCTGTGGCTTTTCACCTGGTTTCAGAACAAGGGACAAGCTTTACATTTCATTCAGAAAAGCCACAGATCACAGTCAAACTACTGCAGTGGTAGCAGAAGAAAATCAGCTGGGCTCTAAGCTCTAGAAAGACAGAGCCTGTCCCTGTTCCCTTGTTATGACCTTGCTGGGGTCCAATGTGGTACCTGCCACAGAGTGGGCATTAAGTAAATGGTGGCTTGAACGACTGAGTGATTGAAAAGTCCTCTTCAGCACTTTAAAACATTGTTTTATTATTCTATCTTACATGTGTTATACAACACTCGCTTCAAAAATGTCTGTAACAGTGATTTTTGAATTTGGAAGAATCATCGTGCATAAATAGATTTCCTTCAGAAGCTGGACAAAAATTCCACGTCAGTGGGAAACTGCCAAATTATTGTTAGCTCTGTTTAAAAGAGGATCTGTTTCTACCAAGAAGCGAAAGAAAAGTAACTGCAAATATCAGAGACTGCTGTTGGTAAGGAAAGAGCCACCCTGGGCCTCTCTCCTGATATTAATTTTGTGCCTTCCATTTGGCCTATGAAGGTGGCTTCTCCGTGGAGCCCATGACATGAAAAAGCTACCTGGGTAACAAAAGGCTGGGAAACTTACCAGGGACCCACGACATGGGAGGAGCTGGTGCTGAAAATCCTTCTGCTCTAAGTTGGCAGCTTCTCTCCCCATTAAGCCACACAACGTCTAGGCAGAACAGAGTGAACCCAGGGAAAACCACACAGGTTTTGGCCACTTTAATTCAGCATTTTAGTTGAATAAGCTTCATAGCTCTCCTTTCAAAGCTCTCTTTTCTTTTTCACATCCCAAGTAAATTTGCAAAGGGAAGCATGAGAATGTGAGGGAATTGGGGATGATAAGAAGGGGCAAAAGAAAAAGATCAAAGATTAGTTTCTCTAAACAGGGTGGCACCTTGGCACAGAATCCTGGGAACAGATGCTGGCTAATTTGAATAAAAAAAGAGCAGAAGTAACCAAAGATAAGAAATAATTGGCTAAAAGATACAAAACCATGCTTCTGACTGGGGACAATAAAGTTTTCCAAGACTATGTTAGAATAACTGACTTTTAAAAATCAACCTCCAACAAAATTAGGAAAAGAGATGCATTGCTAAATATTTTTCCCCCAGTTGAATTAAGACATGGTCAGAGAAGAAGAGACCCTTTCCAAAGTCTCAGCAGGATAAATCAATCTTGTGGAGGCCTTTGTGTTCATGGAGAATGATGTCAGGACCCATCCCAGGAAGAAGAAAGAAATGTTTGCACTAAAGGTCACTTGAGAATTATAAAGAAAAATGCTATTTGTAATGACTTAGAAAGGCTTCCAGGAAGAGTCAACTCACTGTTTTGGAACCAATGGAAAACAGCAACAACAAAAAAACCCTCTTCTCCTGGAAAACATTCTCAGAGTTATTTAGACATTTGCGTGAGTGTATGAAACTTTGAGGAAAAAGAAACCAAGAGTATGATTACAGAAAAACTATAACTTACTTAACTTTTAAAATTATGTTGCACATTTACAAATGCATTGAATCGAAAAGATTTCTGACAGTAAGCTGAAGGCAGGAGCTAACAGTCCCTCCACCCTATTTACTAATTGACCCTCAGCGTCCTTGGGTTAATCAGAATTTCGTGGCTCCTAGAGACATCCAAGGGTATAGAAGAAAGAACACCAGTCTGAGAATCAGAAGACCTGGGGTCACGGTTCAGCTCCGTCTCCTAACACTGAGAATCGCTACGTGCCATTTAGCATTTCATAGCCTCAGTCTCCTTATCAGTTAAGTGTAGCTGAGTGTTCCTTGGGGGATTATTGTTAAACGAAGTCCTAACACAGAGTGGACACAGGGTAGGTGCCCAGTCAAAGTAGACTGGAGTCTGTCTCATTGGAGTTAACATTGTAGCTATCTACACTGAGCTCTCTCCACGTGTAAGTCCATTATCCTCACCATCTTGGTCTTCCCAATAGCCCTCTGACCATGGATGATTGTTATCCTCCTGATAGGCTTGAAAAACTCAAGCCATTAAAAAACTCACCCATGCTAAATGGTCAAGCCAGGAGATCCGGCTCCAAACCCCGGATCTTACTAGAACAAATATGAGGGGAAGAGTTCCTAGGCTTACCTTTTTTCTCTTGGTGTCTGTTGTGACACAGGGAGTGGGAGGAGGAGGTTTTCCTCTCTCAATAGCACAGACAGCTACTGCCCTCAGTCCAATAACCAAAGTTAAAGACAATAGCCTTAAAAACAAAAATAATAACTAACATTTTATGGTCTAGGCAGAGTTCTAGGTGCCTTATTATATGGGTTCAATTATCTCAGCAACCTTTCGAGGTAGGTGCCACATCTTCTCCACTTCACAGGGCCTCTGACATGCAGAGCCATTGGCCTCCAACACCTGCTTTCAACCATAGCACTGAACGGCCGCTCAAAGGCTCTATTATCGAGGCTGCCCTGGCCAGGTATTAGGGTGGGAGGAGCATGGTCAGCAGTGTAGGTTTGGGAAAACTGCAAATTGAAGCTGGAAGAAGAGTAATATCTATTGACAGCTTATATTTTAAGTGAGCAGGGACATTTTAAGCTAATAATATCCTAACTGGGGTTCCAAGTCCATGGACTTCACCAAAGATAACAACAGGGGCCTGTCAACTATTTTTAATACATCAAAATGCCTATTAGTATGCCACTAATCATATAAAACATATTCTTTGCATGGTCACAAAGTCTTAAAGAAGAAAACTTTCAGGGAACTATTTTGTTTTTAGACTTGGGCAAGGTTTAAAGTATTTCTAATTCTGGAAACAAGTGATAGTTTGTTCTGTCAGAGTTGAAATAATCCTCATAGATGTCAAATTTATCCTAATCCATATATGGTATCCATTATCAAAGAGAATTCAGCAAGACTCAAAGGCTTCAGGAAAGACGTCGGCAGACATGAAAGGCAATTTTAGCCATTTACTTAGAATTGCCAGTCACCGTAGGAGCAGAAGGGGCATTTTTTCTGCCAACTGGTTGAAGCTTGTGCCAGAGTGATCCTGCTGCTTCTTAATTGTCCTAAAAGCTTGTAGCCAGCAATTTCCCTGCCAAGCCTGACCTCACTTTCGTGTTTTTTATAATATGCAGATCACGAAGTGTCCCATTCAGAGTGGGAAAACAAGAAATTACTTCCTCATCTTTACTCTTTTTTGGAGCACATCATATAATCTGTCTGATGTTTCTGTAAAATAATATATTAGTGATCATCTCAAAGCCTAGGTACCTTTGTTGTTTTTTGTTTTACAAAAATCCTTGAATGCTTTTTAACATATGATTAATTCTCATGGCAATCTCATAAAATAAGGGGGAGGCAAAAATGTTACTCCCATCTCTGTTTTTATTATTATTATTATTTCAGATTCACATACGGGTACAATTAGGTTACATTGTTTACATTTGTTAGGTAAAGTCCAAGTTGTAGTTGAGCTCTTCACGCAGGAGGTGTGCCATATACCCCTGCATAGAGCCCCTTAGGTGAGAGCTAACCAAAACCCTTCCCTCTCCTCCCCATTTGAATATACTTGTGTTTTTCTCTCACGTGAACATATGTTACTCCCATCTATGAATGCTAAGATAGCAGACTTATGACTGATAGATGTAAAAAAATCTATGTGTGGCATATTAAGTTGCAAGTTGCAGAATGAAATGAAACAGAGAGCACTATCTCCTTTTTTGTGTAACAGAAAAATCACGTAGCTCTGTGTGCATGCATGTATGTGCACTTGTGTATGGGAGTGGGGTGTTAAAAACTCGGCTTGGGTCTTGTAGTCCACAATCTAGTTGCCTCCTAAGGTGGTAATGTTAACTCCTAATGTTACCTGCTAAGGTGGGAGTGAGTGAAAGCGGCTATCAATGAGAATGTTCGCTTTTATGTTCTCATGTCTTACAATAAGCATATATTGTATTTATAACTTCCGAAATAATTTTGAAAAACAGTTTAAAGTAGGTGATAATTGTCCTCCACAATGAACAGCGTTATCTAATTTATGGTGTTGGATTCAGATTTTCACAATGACTTGAAAGAGATATATAAAAACTTTCTTCAACTCTGGAAGAAGATAACTGCTTGGACATTTCAGTTTTGTGAAAAAGCAACCTCTGTTAATCCCTCTGGGAAGCCCTTGCTCTTGCATTAAAGGGAGACTGAGTTGGGTTGACCAGAGGCTTCCATCAACCATCTCTTTGGCTCCATGGAGTTCTTGGAGGCACAAAATAAGGATTTCAAAAAAGGGAATGAAATCTTCATGATTTATTTCAGTTTTTGTAAAAGCCTTTGATAGGGTTCCATAATAAAGGCCATTTCGGGATGAATAGTCCAGATGGCAAAGTCCTTCCCCCGAGGAGGAGCATGACCAAGGAGCTGTGGTGTAAAAGTATAAAGAACAGAAATTTGAACTTCCTAATGGCTATTTAAGAGCTGTTGGGCCTCAGACAATTTACCTTTTCTCTGTGAGATTGTTTCCTCTACTATAAAATGGAATAATAGGGAGGTGAAGGCTCATGGTAGGTGGTCAAGAAAAAAAAGTCCAATCATTTTTAAATCTATATTGATACTTAGAATGAACAAAGAAGAAAACTTACAAATGTGGAACACTGGCAGGAAGTAGGAGTGATTCTGTTCATGGTCTAGTCACCCCATTGTTTCTTATCTGGCTAGATCATTCCATTATAGTGTGCAAAAGCCACCTGAATATAAATAAGGACATATGTCTTACTGAGGAAAGGTGAATTGTGTCAACTCTGTATAAGAAACAACGATCATGCAAATACTAGAAAGTTGTCCATTTGTGGACAACTGGGTTGTGTTTGCAATTAGCAATGTCCTGCTCTGCCATCTTCTCAAACATTTGGCATCGAACAGAGATAGATGACAAAACCCATTACGTTTCTCAGACCCATTTCTCTGATGATTTAACTTTGCCTTAGAGGGTGAAAACCAATAAAAGGACAGTCTCTCAGTACTTACGGATAAGAAGCAAATTGATGACTGAGGAGTTCCAATGTGGCAAGTCCAAAAGTACTGGGGAACCAACCCAGCCAGTATTGTAGGGAGATAAGTCTTAGGCTCCAATATAACACTGGAAAGACACCACAGTGTCTTTTCATTCGCCTCATGTTTGTGAGCAAGGTACTGCATTAGGTCCTATAGGGAGAGACTAAGATGGGTAAACCCATCCCATCCTCTAAAAACTCACAGTCTTATAAAAGTGCAGAAGGCAATGACTCACCAAGTCATCTGATATTCAAACACGCTGATCCTTATCATAACTAAATAGCTTTCCTGGAAAGTATTCTCTGCAATGCTTCTGTCATTAGCTGACATGAAGTGCTTTCACATGGAAAAGCCCTAAATCTTGTGAAAAACCACCACAAAGACACAACAGAAGACCATACAGACCCTCGTTTGGACATTTGTCATGGGCTGCAGCTCTTGCTCCTTCATTTTCTCTTGCTCGTCCTATCAGTTGACCCCAGAAGCACAACATTCAGTCATTAATTTAGTGACATGACTTCCCGAGAATATGAGGAGTGTTGGGTCAGTTTCAAGACTGACTAAGGTAGTTTTTAGAATATAGCCTCTTCCTTTTTCTGTCTGGCTCCCTGAGTCTGAAGTTTTCTTCCCAATCCCATTTCCTGCTGTATCTCTCCAAATATTGAAGACATTATTTCTTCAGCTCTCCTTGTCCTGAGGCAGGAAGACTCTCGGATCTGCCTTTCAGGAAGCCACCCTCCCACAGACCAGATCCTGGGAAATGGAGGTCCTGGGCACTGCGGGGAAGTGCAGTGCTCCCCTCAGCCAGCTCTTCACAGACTCTCTCTCTTTCCCCCTTTCTTCCTTCTTTCCTTCCTTCCTCCCTCCCTCTCTTACTCTATTTCTATCTCTCTTTTTTTCCTTCCTTTTCTTTCTTTCTTTAAGATAGAAAACTCTGTCAGCTTGGGTAGAGTGCCATGGTGTCATAGCTCACAGCAACCTCAAACTCAAGTGATTCTCTTGCCTTAGCCTCTTGAGTAGCTAGGACTATAGGCCTGCTCTACCAGGCCCGGCTAATTTTTCTATTTTTAGTAGAGACAGGATCTCACTGTTGCTCAGGCTGGTCTCGAACTCCTGAGCTCAAGTGATCCTCTTGCCTTGACCTCCCAAAGTGCTAAGATGACAGGCACGAGCCACTGCACCTGGCCCAGAGGCATATTTTCATACTCCATACTTTCTCTTGCTTTTCATAATTCTCTTTTTCCCATAATGGCTGCTAGCACCCAAACCTACACTCCACTTCTAAGCTTTTGCCCAGCCAGTTTGAAACTCCAATATAAATTATGCTACATTCGCTTAGACTGTTAATCAGGTGGCTTGTCTTCTCATGCTGTCTTCGTGGCCATGAGTGAGTTACTTCGCCTCTCTGAGCTTTAGGTGACTGGATATGGGGAAAACTACATCTGCAACAGAGGAGTGTTCACTGGGCATTCATACAAATGCACACAAACATATATCTTCAGAATCAGCTATGGAGGTAGCACGGACTTCCCAACTTCATTGCTTACTAATCTTGGGCAAGTTAGTTCTCTGAGTCTCATCTGTGAGGTGCACAATAAGCAATTGTTTAAATCTGGATATAATGGAATGTCTTGAAATTTTCTGTTTACAAGACACACAGGAAAAACTTAGTAAAGTTAGTGCCCTTCTCCCACTCCCAGGATGTCAGGAGTGTCATGTACTCTCTTAAGGCTCCTCTGCCTTTCTTTGTTTCCTTCTTTTCTATCATCTTAACTACACAGTTCTTCAATTTTCCCCTCCTTGTCTCCATTTACATTGAAAGTGGTAGAGGGCTATAAAGAGAGTGGAGTTATGTCCTTTAAATGTGCCAGCTCATGCTAATTAAAGAATTACAGTGGCTGTACCTGAACTTTAGTCTTGGTGGGCAGAAAAGGCAATATCCTCAAATTGTAAAAGTGACCCTGAGGTTCACTGACACTGGTCTAATGATTTAAATCACAACTTTATGAACAAATTTTTAAGGCCATTACATCGTATTCTTGTGAGGAAAAGCCAACAGCAATATTAGATGACTTCCTAAAAATATTTTCTCAAACTTTTTCTTAAAAATTATATGATAGGAAAAAAATTATATATAATTAAGGGAAATTAATCCCTTTTATTTTTTCTTAAAATTTATTTTTATTTGGCTTTTCTGACTCTGTTTATTCGAGATAATTGAAAATTACCGGACAAATATTTGGAGGAAATTAAAATCATCCATAGTTGCATCGTCCAAAAATTAATACTGTTGATATTTGGAGAGTATCCAAATGCTTTTATTTTTAAAGTTAAGGACATATTTGCATATGGGGCTTTGTGTCCTTATTTCTTGATAGGAGCATTTTATGGTGCCACTGAAATTTTTTTATAAACAGAATTTTCCAAGATATTCCATTGTGTCCAGATTTAGCCTATTGCCCATGGTGAGCCATTTTGGTTGCTGGTAATTTTGTTGATCTTTGCTATTCTGAATCTGTTCTCCTTCATCCTCTTTGATTATGAGTGATGCTAAATATTTTTATATGCTTATTCACCATTAATATTTGTGGGTCATCAGCTCTGACCATTTGTAGTCTCCCATCTGTTTTTATAGTGATTATCACTGTCTTCATACCAGCTCTCCCCATCAAGTGCAGTCAAGGCCAGATTCGCTCAGAGACTTGGGTAGGGATGAGAACTGCAGACTATAATTGACTTGATCTCATTCCTAGCATGGATCTTCCTGGTACTGGCATTCCCTGACCAGGGGCTGTTGAAAAGAATTGTCTTTGATGCCACAAAAGTCTGTTATAAAGTGGATTCAAAGAATCCAGGCCCAGCATGTGGCCTGCAGCTGAATCAGAACTTACTGAGTTCTAGGCCTTCTCAAGACAGCTTTAGGTTCAGCTAGAAGAATGAAGTCTTGGAAATAATAATTAGTGGGATAAAATAGAAAAGCTTTTAAAAATCTATAAACAGAAAATTGTTCCTCAAGGGAGGAATTAATTTTCTTCTAAATAATTCCCCTTTTGCCTGAACCATTACTTCTAGGCTCAGCTCAGCTCTCTACATGGAAATCTTCAGAAGACAGAGAACAAGAAACAAACACCTATGCTCCAAATTTGGGATTGAACACCAGCCAGGACCTTTCCAGGCCACTATCCTGCCAAGTTCACTGATAACCAGATCCGGGAAGTCAGGGAAGCCAATTATAACTTGGAAGACAAGTAGGAATGTTGGCTCCTTTTCCAAGGATAAAAACCAAGTTATTTTACCTGTCACCCTAGGAAGTCTCTGGTCTTTCCTCAGACATACTTCTGAGCCTTGATGTTTAGTGACCTCTATAATTTGGGGGCACAAAAATCCACTTGGTCTCATCTATGAGGACATAACACTCTTGAAGTCAGAGATGAAATATTCAGCTTCTTTGGAACTCCCACTGCATAGAGGCTGCCCCAAACTGTCAGACTAGGAGTCACTTGCAAGGTGTATTGCTTTGCTAGATATCTGGCCCCCTGGAGGGCTGAATGACACTGATGGAAGGGGAGGAAGTGGGCTGGAGCAAAGTCAAGGGCTAAGGATACCATTAAACATAAGCCAGCCCTTGCCATTGCCCCCTCCATGCACTCCTTTCGCCCCACAGCACTTTGAGTAGACACCACTGTTCTCATGATGGCCTGTAAGGACCTCTGTGATCTGGGCTCCAGAACTCCCCACCCCTTATCACTCTATTCTCTTTCTTCCTACTATTCACTCAATTCTCTGCCCAAAGGCTAAGGCAATCCCAAGAGCCCTCTAGCTGGATATTATCAGGTAACTGCATTCCCAGAAGCTGAACAGCATGTTCTTTCTCGAAAGGAGATCCAAGTGATTGACTTTCATGACTGCTACTCTCTCCAAGGTAATTTTTCCCAAGAGGCTTCCCCATCATGCCTGGCCTGTGAACCACCTGTGGGTTGGATGTCCCAACTATGTGCTCTCTCGGCATCGCCCTCCCTCATCCCTGCACGTTCACACTAAGTGCAACTGCTTGTTTACTTACCTCTGTCTCCCATTAGACCAGGGGTTGTGCAACCTATTCTCCATTGTGTTTCCACCCCTAACCAGGGCCTGGCACACAGAAGATATTCAGTAGATGGCTGGTGAATGAAAATATAAATTAACGATGATTACCAGCTGCCTCCTTTCCTGTAACCTGCTGCAGAATTAATAAACTAATCTTGAACCTCAGGGATATATAAAAATATAAGAATCATTGAGGACCATCAGGCCAGCCTCTCTGAAGTGGTTGCTACATTCTGTTTGTTGATTTATACTAATAATCACTCCCTCTTTTATTTTGGATTTGGATGCAAAACTAGAGTGTTACCTGAATTAAGGCTCCCAAATTTCTAAGTGTAGGACATGAAACTTCAAAGGGCTCAGAAGAAATTCATCACACACAGTGCACACACACATCACATGCACACACCTCTTTGTAAAATCTAGCAAACTACAGCTAGAAGAATAATTCCAAAATGAAATCTTTATCTCAAATCAATCAGCCCCAGACCCTCCAACCCTGTGGCTTAGCCACTAATGATATGGCATGCCTATAAAAATCCAAAGGAAAATATTATAGGACTCATGGTTTCTCGGGATAGGCCAGAGTGTGTTTCTAAATCTTGGCTATGCAATGGAGTCACCTGGTGATTTTAATATTACCAATGCTCAAATCACATCTGAGACCAATTCCATCTGCAATTCTAGGGAAGGGAACCAGGGAATGATAGTGTTTCAAGTACCCCTGGTGTTTCCATTGTGAAGCTGGAGCTGAGAACCATTCTTTTGGATTTTTGCTCTCATGGGACTCTCACTGAGCCCTACTGTGTGCCAGACATTGTATGAGGCATGGTGTTTTCCTTTTATTTATTGGCATATAGGGCTATCTTATCCATTTCACATGGACTGCCCTGCACCCTGGAAGAGAACCAATTTTATAAGCCTTCAATGTTTATGCCATCTAAGGGCACTAGGAAAATAAGAGAAAATTGGTTTTGTACTCTCTTGTGTAAGCTATCCCCTTCATATCCAAAGAGAAACATTTGAGCTCAATCCTTTATATGAACACTGGCAAGAGGATCAATAGAGAGCCGAAGCCGCTCCCTAGAGGAGCTCTGCAGTGTTTAATTCATACACTTCACTTTACACATGACAGGATAACAATTATTAATGTCTGGGGGTTCATAGCATTCTCCCTTCTCCTTTCCCTACTAAGTTACTTATTCATCCCTCAATTTCTATGAGAAAAAGGGAAAAAATCTGACTCTTTTGATAAAAGCAATTAGTGTAGAACACAAGCCTCAGTCTTTAGGGTGGTTTATGTGGTTGGAATCTGTACAGAATGACAGGATAGAAGGAAAGGGGGGGATCGAGAAGTCCAGGGGCCAGAGGAAAGAGAGGCCCCAAGGAGTTTAGGGCCACTAAAGGTAGAAGAAGATAGCGGTTTTAATTAATTTCTAAGTCTTTACGTGTTTAGATCCACGTATGTGTTTGTGAAAGTATGAATCATAAAGACTAAAACGTTTGGGGGTGTGTGCTATCAACCTCTAACAGCTCCCTGGACCGGACTGCAAGCATTATGCCTTTGCACCAGGTACGTGAATAAGCTGGGGGGGGAAGGCCCACAACGGGGCCACTTAAAATGTGGTTAGTCCAATTGCAGCACTGAATTTTGAGTTTTTGTTGATTTTAGCTAATTTAAATAGGCAAATGGGGCTAGTGGCTGCCTGTATTGGACAGCGCAGCCCTGCAGTGTTAAAATCATAGGATACACACACCCCTATCCATTTGTTTACACATATATGGGCATCTACCTCCATACCTCCACGAATGGTTTTATATTTTCACATAATTATATATCCTTACCTCTAGAATGTACATACAGATACAACTAGACAATTGCATACTTAAGACACTTATGCTATTTTTGTGGAAGGATAAGAACCAATAAAAATTACAATTGAAAATAGTGCATGGGCCATTACGGTAACTAGAATTAGGGTGAGAAGGACATGGGTGTGTCTGACAGCAAAATGAATTTGGGGTGATACTTTTTAACTGATACCAAAAATAAAAGGAAAAAAAAAACGACCACCCAGTGGTTTGGAAATCCAAGCTTGTTTCCACCAATCTTTTAACCGTCCAGCAAAAGGATGAATTTTACAAATGGCACTCATCTTTCTAAGAAGGCAGACTTGAACTGTTAAGGATGACCCTGATAACTGGAAAGAATTCCAAAGGACACAGGCAAAAAAAGGGAAGAAAGCACTTCTGAGTGAGGACAGCTGAATTCTGCAAGTAGGATTCATGCATCAAGGAAATTTTAGGCACTCTGATTTGCTGAGGCATTTATTTCAAAGTAATTAAAATTACACGAGATGGAATGAATGAAGTTCCAGCTGTCAGAATTATTAGTTTGCCTAGAAAACTGACCATTCATGGACTAAAATATTGACTTTCTCTCTTTTGAGCAGGTAACTAAATTCCACCCATATGGACTAAACAACCCCTCCATCCAGAGAGGGGTCTAATTGTTACCAGTGAGGGATTTTATGACTTGCTCTCCAGCACTTACACTTTCCACCTAAGTCTCTTGGTGTGTACCCTTTCCCAATGCTGGCCTTGCACGTCTCGGTGTGCTGCTCTCCCACCGGCCTCTGAGTCTTTGCACACGCTGTTCCCTCCACATGAAACACCTTCCTGGGTTAACATGTGCATATTCTTCAGGTCTCCACATGTAATCCTGGGGAATATCATCTCCGGCTCACCCTACCTAGCAGAGATCATATCAATTTTTCCTTGTTACTATTTTTATAGTCCCCCCATTTTCCTCTTTCCTAGAAGCCCTTTACATGTCTATAGTTACTGGCTTATTAGTGTATTTGTTGTTTAATTTTATCCTCAGGACTGTTACCTCCCATGAAGTCAGATATTGCAATCTGCCTTGTTTATCACTGTAGTTTCCCCAGAATTCAGTACAGTAGATGCTCAATACATATTATTAGATGGCCAAGAAATGAATGAATTAATTTAAAAGCTTTTCACTTTAACTTTATTTATCTGATTCCTCCCTTCCTTCCATTTTGCTATATCATCGGCTGTGCTATTACACAGTTCTACACAATGGTAAACAAGTCAAATGAAATCCTGAGCCCTGCACACAGCTAACGAACGCTAATATTCCCTGTTTAGTTCCCCTTAAGGTCTGATAGACCATCTGGTGGTAAATCATTTAAGTCACAGCAGCTATAAACATGTTAAGGCCCAGCATGAACCTGGTATGACATCCAAACAGTCTCCTGGCTGTCACAGAAATGCTGCCATCCATTTCAGAAATGTGCTTACTACAGAAATACGACGTTCAACTTGCTATATTTATGAGACCCTGAATTTTCAGGATGCCTTCAATCAATAGAAAATAGATATTACATTCTTACCCGAAGGCAACAATATTGTGACTGGCTGTGATTTGGGGAGTGAGGGAAATAAGGCGGCAGTCAGAGAATTACTCTAATACGGAGATGTGCTAACTTACCTTAGGGAGCACGGCTCTCAAAACAATTAGACTTGTTGTAATGAGAGCCATGGAAACATTTAAAATGCATGTTGATCAGCAATGGATCCAGAAAGTAAGAAAAACACAAGCAGAAGAGGTCACAGGCAAGAGAACATGAGGACTGTGGTCACAGTGAGAGGATGGATCAGACTGCCCGTGTCTATTGAGATTTAACATCCATTTCATCTAACTGTATGTTTTGGCTCTAGGCTCACTGAGCTACCTTTGATTATAATTTGGTTTCTCATCTAAGTCTATCTACTGGGATAAAGGAAGTTAATCTTGCCAATGCGCATGTCTCTCGGGGTGCAATGGTTCTGTTTCTCATTGGAAAGACATGCATGGGTACAACAGTCTTGTAGAAATGGTTAATACAAGTTCCCCATCAAGGGGTGCAGCCTCTGTGTGGGCAACAGGAAGCAGGTTTCAGAGCTTGTATGCCACGGAAGGCTGTCCTGACAAGCTCCAGCCTGAGGGGAGTCGCTTGCCCTCCTGCCTCTCTGGGCAAAATCCCAGTCTTGCTTCTGATTCTTTCCACATTTAAAATGGGATACCCAAAGAGGAGAGCAGAGAGACAAAGAATGAGGGAGGGGTGGGGAAAGGAAGAGCAGAGAGAGGGATGGAGCGAGGGGCGTGGGGTCTTGGGGCCTTGGTGTGTGCCACACCTTTTGGGGGCAAGACACGATTGTAAGAGGGACTTTACCTAACAAATGCAATCGGTGTAACCTGGTTTCTTGTACCCTCAATAAATCTCCAACAATAAAAAAAAAGTGGGGGATACCAGGGAAAGTGAAGTAAATGTCTGTTAGGACCAGCCACATGCTCCTCGACATCGTTTTGAAGATTTCAGTGATGAGCCTTGAGATCTAAGCCACATTGTGGTGATAAACACTAATGGCTCAAGAAAGACAATGAAAATTGGGAGGCAGCCAGGAAGGAAAGAGCAAGTGGTTGATATTTTCATCTCAGAAACCAAGGAGATGACAGTTCTGCACAAAGACTTGAAAGTAAACATGGTAGAAAATAACTAAGATACAAGCAAACATTTTTTTTTTTTTAATTACAGCACTCTACCAAATGGGCTAACTCTTGCTCTATCATAGTAGAGAGTCAATAGAGAATGTTGAAAGTGGATAAATCAACAAATGTTGGTGGAACCATGTTATTTAGAGATCTAGGGATAACAAGCAGCAGACAAGGCTTAAAAGTTCTAAGGGATAACCTCCAAAAGTGTGATTAACTAAGAAGCTTTGGGACAAAGAAGGTTTTGTGAGCTCTCTATTTCTATTATTATTTCTTTATTATTTGGGTTTTGATCATCTACATTTGATTCATTTGCCCAGTCACCAAATATTATTAAGTGCCAACTGTGGACAAGATAGGTGCTGAAAATATCACATTAAACTAATAAAAATCCTACCCTCAAAAATATAGTAGAGGAATCAGAAAATAAATTAACAAGTAAGATATATGGTATGTCAGATGGTGTTGGGTGCAATCAAGAAAAGTAAAGCTCTTTTATATCAGGCGAGAGATTTGAACACAAACTTGGAAGAGGCAAAGGAGGGAGCCATGTGGATTTCTGAGGGAAGACCGTTCCAGGTAGAGCAAACAGCCAGTGCAAAGGCCCTGAGGTGGCCGTCCCTAGCAAGTTTGAAGAACAGCAAGAGGCTAATGTAGCTGGAACACAGTGAACAAGGAGACACATTCAGAGAGGTAAGGATGGTGGGATGGGGAAAACAAAGTATAAGACTTTGCAACTACAGCCAGATTTTGGCCTCTAGTCTGAGTGAGGTGGGAGGAGGCCTATTAAAGACATTTGAGCAAAGGAAGAACATCTAAGTTTTGTTTGTTTAAAATTCTTACTTTTTTAACAATAGACTTTCTAAAATATTCAGGGGAGGGAGCAGAGGGACACATAAGGATGGAGACCAGTAGATAAGAATTTTTAAAATTAGAAACAAAGAAATAATGTTAAAAAAGACTCTCCTCTTAATTTATCTCTAAACAAAAAGGCATGTTTTAACATGCAAATACCTATGTGCTAAATATTTTCCACAATGTAACAGAAGAACTTTCTACAGTTGTCCTTGGAGATACTTTTAATATGGTTCATCTACCATGCAGTACAACTAAGGATTGAGTTTTTAGAATTTGGAAATTTAAGCAGTTCCTTGGATATCCTAGCATATTCCTTTTCTGTCTCTGTTGTTCCCATACCAAAGGTTCCCAAACCCATCGACCGTTAGAATCACATGTTCTTTTACAAAAGTAGACTTTGGTGCCTCATCTCCCCTACACCCCCCAATTCTGAATTCTTTGGTTGGAGGTGGGATCTAGGCAGGGGAGCAGCAGGCTCAGGTGTAGGCAGTAAGTGATCCATTGTCTTTGAAGATTTAAAAAACGATCACAGGACCAACCAAAAGTTAGTCTGCTTTTTATTATCACCACATGCTGGCAGTTCTAAACAGTGTTGTGAATGTCTTAGACCATTTTGCTATACAGGAACATTCGAGGCTAATTTATAAAGACGAGTTTATTTGGTTCAGGGTTCTGCAGACTGTACAAGAAGCACCGTGCCAACATTTGCTTCTGGTGAGGGCCTCAGGAAGCTTCTATTCATGATGAAAGGCAAAGGGAAGCAGGCATCATCTGGCAAGAGGAAGAAAGCAAGAGCGGGGAAGGAGGGGCCAGGCTCAACAATTAGTTCACACGGGCACCGAGAGTGAGAACTCACTCACTCCCATGAGAATAGCACCAGACCATTCCCGGAGGATGTGCCCCCACAGCTCAAATGCCTCCCACTAGTCCCTGCCTCCGACATTGGGGATCAAATTTCAATGTGAGATTTAGAAGGGACAATGTGATAAAATATTTGTTCCCCAAATAATATATTTTGGTCTAAGTTCTAAGCAGTTATCATTAAATTTAAGTAATTATATATGCAAACTTTAAATTGCCCATTGTCATTACTCATCCTTTGATAAACATTGCCTTCTGCATGGGAGTTAATTTGGGGAACTGCAAGTCGCACAGTGTAGGGTCTCACCTATACTTTCATTTGATGAGAAAGTTTTTAACAATTGGGAGCTTTGAGTTTGCTTTATACTTAATTTGTGCCCTGGGCCCATGGTGCGATAATCTCCTGCATTCAAACAGCAGATTCTAAGTAAACGAACAACAAACAAAAAAACTTAAACATGGTAATAGTCTTAGTAAAGATTAAGAAGCAGAACTTGAATTACTTCAATTCTGTCATTCTATATCATCACCTTCATTTGTGTTTCAAATTTTAAAACAGCAAAATAGAGCATAGGTTATGACATATACTATTACAGTTTGGAAAGGATGAATTTTATTTCATACATAACTATTTTATTGAATAATAACTTAAATGGAAAGTTGTTCTCTCTTTTTTATCTTAATTATTTATAAACTAAAAATAAGTAAAGAAAATGTTATTTTATATATAACATTATATATGTTACTTTAACATAACATTATATATAATACATTATATAACATATATGTGTTACATACATTAATATATTTTTATATCATATAATCAGTTATTACTAATTATTGCATAATTACTATTAAAATAATTTTCTCACGTAGAGGAGGAAGCTGTTTATCTGTTCCAAGTGTCAAATGTGCTGGGACTTTACTGGATCTAGCGTCCTCTATCTTTTTAAAAGTTCCCCGGGTAATTTCTCACATACAACCAGATGCAGGAGACACAATCTGAGCCCATTTTCACTGGCTCCAGCTCTATTTCTATATTCCCCACCTCCCTCCTCTATACTTACCCTACTCCCAGTTTTCACCACATTAGTTCTCCCACGGTCCCTGGAGTAGGTGAAGGGGTGTTAATTAAAACCCTTGTTGCTTCTAGGCAATGGTGTGCTGGTAAATACTTAACAACTGGCTCTCTGGAGGATTTAAAGGATTTACTGGTTTCCACAGTGTAAATACTCCCAACTGCTGATTTCTAACCACCACCGTGCTATCAACCTGTTTGGGAAGTTTCTAGAAATTCATTAATTACCTCTCCCCATTGCTGGTCCAAGTCAGGTGTGGTATATCACTGTTCCCAGGAAACTCTACGACTTTCTGCTACAAGGATAATCAATTCCCATGGAAGAGTTTTGCTCACTTTTTAGAAACTAAAGTTCAGTTTTCTGGATTATTTCTTGAATTTGTGAGTTCATCAGTAAAAGTCAGACCACTTGTACATTACACTCTTCTCACAAGGATCAGGAATAACAGCTCTCCATTTAACCAGCCCGACATTCAGGAGTGCTTTTGAATGAAAAGTTGACTTCGCCGCAGTCTGCTTGTAAACACACTCCTACAAAGTCTTCTTTCTCCCATTAGTTTGTTGGTGGAACATCCCAAGAGAATGCATGCTACTTCCTCCATTTCCAACCAGCCTGTTCCCCCATATAATACAACTTAAGTATTTCTTCATTCTTTCTTCTTAGAAGGAGGAGCTAAGGGATGAGTCAAGTTCCCGTCCTGACTTTGGTATCTTACTTACTGGTTAGAAGCATGATCTAGGCTCAGGTCCCGCCCTTTACCACTTACAGGCTGTGAGCCCTTCTATCCTCTCTGGGCCTCAGTAGCAGCTGCTACCTTGTAGGGTTGGTGTGAGGTTTAAATGAGATAATACTAGAAAAAATGCCTTTCCTGTGCTTGAGATACAGTTAGCCTCCATATCTGCTGTTATCATTCTAATTTCCCTGATAATTATTTTTTTTACTTTGCTAATATTCATGGTATTACGCACCTAGAGTTGCCAGTTACCATGGAAACACATCACTGTGGTGCTGATGTTCACCTCGGTACAGTTCACTGGACTGAAAACCAACAAGGGATCTTTTCACAGAGCTCAGTTCTTGCTCTTACCATTACCTGCAAAGTATTGTTTAGAAGCAATCCTAATATATAATTTCTCTGTATTACTTTGCATAAACAAAGTCACAAAACTTAATTCCTTATTATTATTTAACTGTTCACTTACTGTGCATTGTTTTCTTAACTGTTTTGTGAACACACAGAAATATGTATGCCTTATTTACCAGGGTGCGCCTTCCCAGCACTTGGCCAGTGCCTGGTATGAAGCGGGTGTTCAATAAACACATGATTGACGATGTTTCCTATAGAAAAGGTTCACCTCTCCATTCATTTGCTTGGCTTCCTGCTGTGATTCTGTGATGTTTTCCTATTCTTAATTCCCAGGGAGTTGGGATTATTGATAAAGCAAAGCAATTCATGCCCCCCACACCAGGAATGTATACCCTGTATATTAATACAAAGTATTATATGGATATACTCAGTTAATAAAAGTGAGCAATGGGAACAATTCCTAGGCAATGCTCTGGAATAAAGAGTATGGTTTTATCATAGTGTCAAGAATACCTTCCAGATTCTCAGACCTGGTGCATTTCTCTGCGCATTTGTTAGAAACTAAGTAGCCCTCAAAGGGCACTTTGGGAGTTCACCCATAGGTTGTGTTTAAGCCCTGCCTGCCCCCATACAGATTTCCTGAGCTGTTCTTCCAGTGGAAGCAGGAAGCCTGAAGAAATTCTGCAGCCTCTGTACCAGCTGCTGGCTCTGAGTAGACATGAGAGATGGCGCTTGCTAAGTGGTCATGGGGAGCAGATAGGGAGAATCTTACATGGAGCCAGAGGTCTGACAAGAGCCATGAGGTGGATGCAGTCTGCTCTGAGTTGGAAAATCCTGGTGGCAAAACAGGTTTCAGAGAGAAGAAAATTGATTAGTTTTGAAAACGTCAAGTCTGAGATGCTTATAAGTTACTGAAGTGCAGTTGTCAAGAAGGAAATTAGATATTGGGCAGAAGAGACCAGACCCTAACAAGGAGTCTGGGTGGGACGTACTAAATGGGGTGGGCTGCATTTGAAATCATGGGAGTAGATCAATTCCCCTGGGAAGGGAAGAGACCCTCCTGTCTAGGAAAGACAGAAGAGTGAAAGCCCGCCAAGAAACAGACACTGAACGGAGAAGTGGGAGAACCAGGAGAAGGTAGGCTCACGGGAGGAGCCTCTGAAGAGAAGGTATTTGAGGCTCATCTCCTCAGGAAGCAGACTCTGAGATAAAGTTCAGCGTTCCAGGATCCTGATCCAGGGATCTCTTTGGGTTTGATGCCCCTGGAAAGGAAGGGAAGGAGGAGGGAGTGGGTAGAAAGAGAAGTCGAGCTGTGATGCTGAACCAAAGCCACCTTGTCCACTGTATAGTTGGAGCTGGAATGGCTGTCCAGGTCTCGCTGGGGTCGTCTGGCCTCTAGCTTCCCCCATGAGGCTTTGCTACCTGTGATCTGGGACTGTGCGCAGCTGAGGTCACAGCTGAAGGCTCCTCCCTCCTCACCCCCAGCAGCTGGGACTATGGCTCTTCAGTGAAGGGGGATCTGGGTGGTACATCTCTGAATCACCCAGAGAGAATAAGTCATTAGCACAGCTGAAGGTTCAGGTAAGCTAAGGGTGTGAAACTAAACTTTGCTCTTGACAATATTAGCTTGGTGAGATGATGGGTTGGAACTTAGTTTTCAAAGGGTTGAAGACTTACTGGAAGTGAGAGAACACAGTGTGCCCATGACTCTTGCCCTTGAAGGGGACCTCAAACATGGGATAGAGGCTGGAGAATGGAATGGGGGATAAGAGAAGGGTTTTATAACTGCCCCTCCCCTATTGAACAAATTTCAATGACCTCCCCCATTGAATCATCTCCCTTAATTGACTACTTGACCATTGGAATTGTTTTCCAAAAATTGTGCATTTTTGCAAGACGAAGGAGCTGAGATTCTGAAGCCTCCTGAGCGGAATTCCTGAGGACAAGATTCACCATCCCCCACAACCTGCTCCCAAAGCACTAAACACCTTGTTGTTACACCTGCCCCAAGTGATGTGGTTCCTCTTTTCAAAGTCCATGATCTCCATCATTTGAAGAGATGGATTTGAGGTAACTTTTCCCCTTCTCCCGACAAGATGTCTGTCATATCAAAAATTCCATTCCTCCTTGGCAATCTTCATTGTCTCAATCATTGGATCTTTCTGTGACAAGCAACGGGACTTAGACCAAAACCCCTTCCTGATTTTGACAACAGTTTTTGTGTTATTGTTGGCTTTGACATGGAAGATCTTTTCCCTTCCTGTGAACACAACTGCCTTCCCCAGTTCGGGTTCCGTGAGACACTCCCATATGCTTAAAATAAATTCCCTTCTATATGCTTAGGCTATGAGAAGGTGATTTCACCTTACTTGCAACCAGAATGTCTCTACTAGTTAGGATTTGATCAGAGAGGACTAGTATGAGTGCTGGGGGATAAGGGATTTTTTTTATAGGAACCTTACACAATGGTGGGATGTGTGAAATCTATGTAAGGCTGTTACCTTCTCTTCCTGACGTTAGACACAAGCCACTATAGATCAGCCAGGCTGGCAGGAAGGAAGGCTGCACAGGATACGTGGGAGAGTAAGGACAGACCAGAACCCATGCAGACAAGTGGAACCCATGAGAACATGCTAGAAGACACAGGACAGGTTACCTCCAATGTCGACAACATGAGTGACCCCGTGGGAGAGGCCAGTGCCCTTCACCATGGAGCTGCACGTACACTGGCCCAGGCCTCAGGGAAGTTGAAAAAGAAAATCCAACAGATGGCCCAGTGCCCATAGCACAGTGGTTATGGTGCTGGCCACATGCACCAAAGCTGGTGGATTCCAGCCTGGCTTGGGCCAGCTCAACAACAATGACAACTGCAACAAGAAAACAGCCGGGCATTGTGGCGGGCACCTGTAGTCCTAGCTACTTGGGAGGCTGAAGCAAGAAAATCGCTTAAGCCCAAGAGTTTGAGGTTGCTGTGAGCTGTGACGCCATAGCACTCTACCAAGGGCGATATAGTGAGACTCTTGTCTCAAAAAAAAAAAGAAAGAAAGAAAATCCAACAGGAGACGAGCTGGGAGGCTGAGTGCTGCCCTACACCAACAAGGGGAGCCAGCAGATTAGCTGCAATGGTGGAATGTGAGAGTCCACCATTCTGGGGGTAGAAATGGCTGCTTCACTTGGGTCTTCCAACTCTTATCCAAATTTCTCTTGTGGCCAAACCTAATCCCAAATCATACAGAGATGTAATTGAGCTTCTCTAAATGTACACAGTAAAAAGCCACCACAGAGTCCCAAAGTAACAGAGGGGTTATATTTTCCTTGCAGAATTATTGTAAAGAACTAGAGATAATAGCAGTAAATGCAGTAGAGTGACAGATACAGGACTGGTCCCCAGTAATGAAAGCAGAACGATAATGCTGTTGATGAAAATAATAGGATAATTTGTTAAAATGTTAATTCATTCTTTTCCCTTATATTGTCCCTTCTACTTTAGTCAGATAGCTCTGATTGTCCTCTGATGTATCGTCTCTTCTTGGTACTAGAATTCCCTCCTGTGCCGTATTTCTTTTGAGCCAGGTAAGGCCTTGTGAATTAGTTTAGTTAGTGGTTTGGGAATAAAAGTGACATGATAGCTTCTAGATTATCCCCTGAAAGACAAGTTATTCACCTTTTCTGTGGACATAAAGGTGACCCAGCTTTGGCCATACAGATGTGGGCAACATCCTGGAAAGTGGTGGAATTAGAAGGTGGAAGGAGCCCCCAACCCTGTGTGACCACGCGGAGCAGATAGAGTTGCTGTGCCTGGCCCAGCTCCCAGCTGCTTTGCAAGTGTCTTACTGTCGGGTCTCTTGCCACAGCAACTTAGCCTGTACCCTGACTAAACACAAGTTATTCCCTTGCATCTAACCTTTCTTCTGAAGACATAAAGCAGAAATTGCTTCAAGTCTCTCCTAGATATAAGAAGCTAAACTTATTGAATAGATGTTCCTGGGAGAGGAAGAGAGAGTGAAGAATAAATTTCGGACAAGGGGAAAGAGAAGAGGATTAAGGTCTTCAGCGCCTATCAGCAGTGAGGACCCTTGTCCCACAGAGTCCCAGGAGCAGCAGGTCTTAGGGGGAACCACTGCATGGTGCTCCTTGGACCTGACACGGGCTCCAAGCCTCATCGTAGAATACCATGGTGGGGGAAGGTGCAGAAATGCCACACGTAAAGGGACCATTTGAAGCAGAACAAAGGAGGTCTTAACAGTAACCAGCTAATTAATTAGCAAAGGAGTCACGCAAATGCCCTTCCATTGGGAAACACAGGAACATTTTCTCCAACTGCAATCAGCATGGATTTCCCATTAGCTTGGCAGGATGGAGATTCTGAGATAGGTTTAATATTATTTTTTAAATAGAGAGATGTATTTCTGGCACTACAAAATTTCTGGGATTTAGATTCAATCAAAGACATCATTTTTTTAAATTATTATTATCCAAGAGTCACATCAGATTTTGTATCTACCCCAGAGTAATCCCTGGTGTAGGTCTTAGCTAAGGCTGAGCTGCAGAGTGAAGATATTTGCGTCTACAGTGAGGAGGCCCAGGGAGGCAAGGCAGGAGGCACCCTCGTGCCCTCAAATCACCACGGCTCTAGGACTGGCTACCTCCAATATCAACCAGATTATCTTTCTTTCTCCCCCACAGGGTGAACTTGATAAAATCAAATAAGGGGTAGCTTGGGGACAGAGGTTATTCAGTGTCCTGTCTCTCTAGCTCTTCAGGGAGCAGTGAGCTCCAGGGAATCAGCATCACCAGAAAGTGGGGGTCATCAGGGCCTTCTTAGGAATTGCAGAAGAGTTACAGCCAGGAAGAGACCTACAAACACAGCATTTCCATGACGGGCATGGGCAGACCAGTGCTCAGAGAAGAGAACAGTGCTAGTGGGAGGCAGAGGTAAGACAGGGACCAATGGTCTTCATTCTCAAACTGTCCCCAGTTTGTTTCACATAGGAAGGACCCAGAGGAAACTTTGGCCACTGATTTTATTGGGGGACATTTAAAGCAGGGTGAAATGTCCATATTCCCCTCCCATAGTCCTGCCCAGGGGCCACAAATTGTCAGTATTCATATCCACTCCCGAAGCCTTAAGTGCACAAGCTCTTATGTCAACATAAGCAGGAAGAGAACTCCAGAACTCCTTGAGGATGTAGAAGGGGATATGGAGGCCGACGGATGCCATAGGCTTCCTTTCAGAGGACTGGTGGGGAGCTGTCCTCCAGCTGTGCTCCAGACGTCTCTCCTTCCCATTTGCCCTTCCTCTCATCCCCTCTCTTCCTTTCCCCTCTCTTATAGACATACCCACCAGCCCCAGCAAGAGGTGGGTACAGAAGACAAGGATCAGAAGGCCAGTTCAGAGGATGAAGATCCCCCACACACACACAAGCTAAAATACTGAATTTTTCTGGTGGCCAGCACCACCTGAAAAGCATTGAAATTCTTGGTAAATTACAGAAGACTAACAAATTACAGAGAGACTCACCATAAATGCCTGAGATTTTTATGGCCCCGAAGCAGGTATAACAAACAGCTGGAGAAGGCAAACAAAGCTGCTTCTTGGCAGCCAGGTACACTCATTCCAGGAAGTGAGGTGGCCAGTCCAGCTGTCTGCCCTAAGCCCTTCCTTCCTCCCCTTCTCCCTTCCTCCCTCTCTTTGGCTTTTCCTCCCTTCCTTTTCTCACTCATTAACTAATCCATGTACACAAACATGTATTTGAGTTTCTTCTGTGAGCCAGGAGCCCTGCTTAGATGCTATGGTTACAAAGCTAAACTTTCAGTCTCTTCCCTACCAGGACACTGCATCACTTTTGTAGATCATTCGATCATTTATTCAACACACATTTTATGAGTTTCTGGGGTAAGAACAATACAGCCTTCCAGAACTGCAGCTTACACTGACACATGCCCTACACAATTAGCAACTTCCTTCTGCTAAGCACCTAGAGAAACACACAGTTCACCTAAAGATTAATTACAGAATCATTTATCTTTAATTTTTCCTCATCCCTTTCTCAACTCCTAAACTCCTCTATGCCGGTCTCCACTAATCTTTCTTCCCCAAAAGGGAAATAGCTTGTGCCTGAAATTCTAAACTCCCCGATTTCAGACAAGGGCTAGGAAAGTATAAATAAGCATATGAATATTTAGCAAAAATGACTGCTATGCGAAGCTTGAGCGTTGTCATAATGCAGAGCCGCTTTAATCGTAGCCACAGGGAAAGCTTTTGTCGCTGTCTTATCACACAGGAATGACTTTCCCATTGGCAATGGCGGGCTGCCAGCTGGCTGCGGAGCCAGCGCCTTCTTGGTCCTCCAGATCACAATATCATCGGCATGTTCCACCACCGCCAGGCACTGACATTTCTATTTTTGTAGGAGGTGCTGGGTCAGGAAACAAAACTGCAGAATCACAGACTAGTTCTTGTTTACAATGAATGTGTGTCTCATTTTGGCCCAGAAACCTAAGAATTTCTACTTCTTATGGTTCAATTCAGCTTGGAGCTTTGCTGTTTGAAGTCAGTTGATGGTCTTTGGATCTTATCATGTCCTTCAACTTCCCAAGGGAAGTGGTAGAGCATATCTCTGTTAAACTGCAGTAATTTTGCTATTTATAAATAAAGCAGTAAATCAGCTGGACCATCACCTTCATCCAAGCCCAGCTTAGAATGAGCGTGAAAGAGAGAGGGCTTCTATGGGAAAACAAAGTTCTTCAGGAGAAGGATTTGGAACCACCATTAGTTTCCTCTCCCAACAAATGCTGCCCATAGCTCCTTTAGACTTTACTTGAGACAATTCATAGCCATTTGGGCTCCATGATATCTGCCTCTTTGAAATATTTTAAAATTAGCTTGACACTTCTAATTCTAGTCAAGATGGACTAACAGGGATCAGATTTACTTTCCCAGAGAAAAACAAAACCAAAAAGTGCATAAAATATATGAAATAGTAGTTTCCAAGACAGTTAATAGAGGGTCCCTGAGAATGGAGAAACAAACAAGATGAGTCCCAAGATTGTCCCAGCTTACTGGCTTGAGAGACTTTACAGGTCGCAGTTCAGGAAGGGGAAACACAGAGTGTAGTTGGCTCCCTGAATTGAGGGATGGGGCTGAGAGTCTGAGAGACCAAGGCAGCTGAATTATGTAGAACAGAATACTGGGGAGGAACGACCAGCAAGCAAAAAGAATTTTGAAAATCTCAAGAGAGACCCCACTAAGTTTTCAGCTGAGAAACCATCAGTTCACACATGTGAAGAAACTACATGGGGTTGGGGAAAGAACTACTTGAAAGGATCAGAGGCAACTGTGCCCAGCAATCACACCCAGGTAGAAATAGTACTGGCTCCCACCAGCCAGACTGAACAGCTTATGATTTATGAGCATTGAGTAAAGTACACAGAAGAGACTTACTTACAGAAGAGAAGAAAAATTAGCCTCCAGTCCTGCTTAGCAGGTCTTAAAAGCAAGACCCACGAAGATCAAAGTATTTCCACATAACTATTCCACATAGGATATTTCTGTATCCTATGAGAAAAGCTCAAGAATATTTATAGGAATGCAAAGATATTCAACACACGACAAAGTAAAATCCACAGTGTCTGGCAGCCAATCAAAAGTCACCAAACATACAGAGAAGCAGGAAGATACAACTCTGATTTTTCTCTGCACTGGTTTCCAGCATTTTATTATAATCCTTGGTGTCTTCTTTTCCTTCTCTTTTTGTTTTTATGTTTCTTATGTTTGGGGTTTGTCGACCTTCTTGGATCTGTGGGTTTATAGTTTTCATCAACGTTGGAAATACCAATCAATTACAATGAATCCAGAGCTCACACAGGTGTTAGAATCAGCAGACAAAGACATTAAGACAGCTAGTATAACTAAATTCTTTATGATCTAAAAGTTAAGCAGAGACATAGAAGATTTTTTTTCCTTAAAAAAAGACTCCAATTCAGCTTCTAGAGATGAAAACTACCGTATGTGAGGTAAAAAAATACTTAGAGTGGGATTGACAGCAGATCAGACATTGAAGAGGAAAATATCAGTGAATTTGAAAACAGGACAATAGAAGCTATTCAAAATGAAAAGAGAATTTTTAAAATGAGCAGAGCCTCAGTGAGGTATGGGGCACCTCCAATAGTATAATGGAAGCATAATAGGAGTCGCCAAAGGAGGGGAGAGCCAGAAAAATATGTGAAGAAATAATGGCAATATTTCCAAAGTTAATGAAAACTATAAACCCAAAGATCCAAGAAGGTCCACAAACCCCAAACACCAGAAATGTAAAAAAGAAAAAGAGAAGGAAAAGAAGACACCAAGGGTTATAGTAATCAAACGGCTCAAAACGGTGATACAAAGAAAATCAGAGGCACAAAGGAAGGGATAACAGCAGACTTCCCATTAGAACAATACAAATGAGAAGACAGTGGAATAGTATCTTTTAATTATTGAGGAAGTTTTTTCAAACTAGAGTTTTATACTGAGAGAGAAAATATTTTTCAAAAACAAAAGCAAAATACTTTTTCAGAAATGGTGAAACTGAAAGAATTCATCATTAGCATTCCCCACACTGTAAGAAATGTTAATTATACCAGATGGAAATATGAATGCACACAAAGAAGCAGAGTGCTTCAGAAACGATAACTACATGGAAAGAGATATGATTGTTCTTATTTAAAATGTCTATAAAATATAATCATTTAGGGCGGCACCTGTGGCTTTGTGACTAGGGCGCTGGCCTCATATACCGAGGGTGGCGGGTTCAAACCCAGCCGCAGCTAAACTGCTAGAAAAAAATAGCTGGGCATTGTGGTGGGTGCCTGTAGTCCCAGGTACTTGGGAGACTGAGGCAAGAGAATCACCTAAGCCCAAGAACTGGAGGTTGCTGTGAGCTGTGACACCATGGCACTCTACCGAGGGAGACAAAATAAGACTCTGTCTCTAAAAAAAAGAAAATAATAATCATTTAAACAAGAAGTATAACAGTGTAGCATGGGATTTACAATATGTACATGTATGTATAACACATGTGAAATACATGATAACTACATCATAAAGTCCAGGAAAAGAAATGGAAGCATATTGTTATAAGGTCTTATACACAATGTGGTATCCACTTGAATGCAGATTGCATTAAGTTAAATTCTATAAAACCTAAAGGAATCACTTAAATAATGAAAAAAGGGGTTAAAACTAATAAACCAACAAAAAAGACAAAACAAAATCATAAAAGATTTAATCCCCAAACTATATTGTCTAAGATTCTAAAAACAAATCCTGCTGGAAGTTGAGACAGCAATTTGCGGGACATGGGGGGTAGCAGAAGGGCCCTGGGAAAGGGTGTGATTAACTTAGTGAGGAGAATGGATACTGAATACAATGTAAGGGTATAGAAGAGTAGCAGGGAGAAAGCAAGGGGAATTGGGAAGACAAGGTCAAGAATGAGGGCATTATTTAAGTCACCTTCTATACTTTACCATTTTAAAATGGTAAAGACTTACCCTCTTCCTCACCTTGGGGTTATACAAACAAACAAAAATTAATTATATCTTTCCTCATTTCTCAATACTCACCAACCACTACATTCAGCTGATGACTTTATCTCATATGACTTTGAAAAAAATAGCAAACATTGGGTGGGAGCTCTCTAATCTACCCATAAGCAAGTCTACCAACTGGCTACATCTGTCCCCAACTGCTGCTTCCTGCCTCCTAGTTTAACTAAAAAAAAATTCACATTCCTCCCTCTCTTTTTATCTTACCAAGGGTGTGTCTCTGTCTTTTGCATCATTGTCTCTTGCTCCTTACCAGATCATTCCTTATTGCACAGATATATTCTACTGTTTCTGTGCACACTGCTTCTCACCACATAACCACTGCTCTAAACCTCTTCCTAACCCCTTACCATGCTGACCCCATTTTGCAATTTTGCTCCTTGATTTCCTGCTATGAGTTCCAATTCTGTCATTTAACCAGTAGCAATTTGGAATATAGCTCTGAATCTCACCTACATCATATACATTCTATCCATAGCAATGATCCTCTTCCTTGTCCCTGCCATATGTAAATATACTAAAATGATCTTATGATATATGCAAAGAAAATAATATCTCCATTTACAGATAACAAAATGGAGTGAGGTCAGATGATTTGTCCAAGATCACATAGCAAGTGGAAGAGCTGGGATTTAAGCCCAGGTGTTCTGACTGCAAATCATTTTATGACACCAAAGTAGCTGAGATAATGGCAATGACCACAGCCTTGGGTCAGCTTCAAAGCTTGGACTCTTCTTCTGAGATCACCTGATCTGGGAAATTTCAGGGAGGCTGATTCCCTTTATCAGTCAAGAGAATACTTCTGTCCCCTCTGCTATTCTTATGTCCCTCCAACTCTTGAGAAGTCCAGTCCTTGGGTAAGAAGGAATCTTTTTTGTCTTTGGCCGTAGGTCATTTTGATCAGGGATAGGAAAGTGAGGTAAGAAAATAATGTAGAACAAGTTCCTGCAGAATGTTTTAACCTACATAAACTCACAGAACCATTATGACAACTTTTATTATTGTTATTATATTTCTTATATATATATGCATATTTTATATGTTTTGAGATAGTCTCCCTCTGTTGCCCAGGTTAAAGTGCTGTGGTATCAGCCTAGCTCACAGCAGCCTCAAACTTCTGGACTCAAGTAATCTTCTTGCCTCAACTTCTCTGGTAAGTGGGATCATAGGTGCCCGCCACAACTCCCAGCTAATTTTTCTTTTTTGCATTTTTAGCAGAGATAGGGTCTCATTCTTGCTCAGGCTGATCTCAAAATCCTGAGCTCAAAGGATCTGCCCATTAACCCTTCCAGAGTAGCAGGATGACAGGTGTGAGCCACTATGCCTGGCCTAGGACAACCTTTTGAGTGAGGGCTCAGGACACAGTTATGTCTATATTTGTGTATGCAAGCATGTATATGTCTATCACTTGAACTAAGATGCATTCCACCAGCTATTTAATAGAAAATGAAAAGAAGTTAGAGGACTTACAGTACCTCATATTAAGACTTATTTATGGCTTGGCGCCTGTGGCTCAACGGGCTAAGGCGCCAGCCACGTACACCTGAGCTGGCGGGTTTGAATCCAGCCCAGGCCCGCCAAACAACAATGACGGCTGCAACCAAAAAATGGCCAGGCGTTGTGGCAGATGCCTGTAGTCCCAGCTACTTGGGAGGTGGAGACAGGAGACTCGCTTGAGCCCAGGAATTGGAGGTTGCTGTGAGCTGTGATGCCACGGCACTCTATCCAGGGTGACAGCTTGAGGCTCTGTCTCAAAAAAAAAAGGCTTATTTATAAGT
>CAUYRH010174624.1:0-15718 GCA_963574655.1 Perodicticus potto | reverse complement strand
TTGTGATGGGTGTGAACCACGAGAAGTACGAAAACAGCCTCAGCATTGTCAGCAATGCCTCCTGTACCACCTACTGCTTAGCCCCTTTGGCTAAGGTCATCCATGACAACTTTGGCATTGTGGAGGGTCTGATGACCACAGTCCATGCCATCACTGCCACCCAGAAGACTGTGGATGGCCCCTCTGGGAAGTTGTGGCGTGATGGTCGCGGGGCTCTCCAGAACATCATCCCTGCCTCAACTGGTGCAGCCAAGGCTGTGGGCAAGGTTATTCCTGAGCTGAATGGGAAGCTTACTGGCATGGCCTTCCGTGTCCCCACTGCCAATGTGTCGGTTGTGGATCTCACCTCCCGTCTGGAGAAGGCTGACAAATACCTTCTTGATGATATCAAGAAGGTGGTGAAGCAGGCATCAGAGGGCCCCCTCAAGGGCATCCTGGGTTATACCGAGCACCAGGTTGTCTCCTCTGACTTCAACAGTGACCCCCATTTTTCCACCTTTGATGCTGGGGCTGGCATTGCCCTCAATGATCACTTTGTCAAACTCATTGCCTGGTATGATAATGAATTTGGCTACAACAACAGGGTGGTGGATCTTATGGCCCACATGGCCTCCAAGGAGTAAGAACCCCCCAGACCACCAGCCCCAGCCATAACACGAAGAGAAAGGCCCTTAGCTGCTGGGGTGCCCCTGCCTACTCAGTCCCCTACCGCACTGAGAATCTCCCCTCAACAGTTTCCACACCAGACCCCTAAAGAATGGGAGGGGCCTAGGGAGCCCCACCTTGTCATGTAACATCAATAAAGTTCCCTGAATTCAGCCAAAAAAAAAGTTAAGTGAGGTCTCGTAAGGGTGGGGCCTTAATTCCATAGGGCCGGTGTCTTTATAAGAAGAGGAATAGACACCAGCAAGCTCTCTCTGTGCAAGCACAGAAAAAAAGCCCTCCGTATCCTAGGGAGAGAGGCCTCAGTAGACACCAGCCCTGCTGGCACCTCGATTGCCTACTTTACCCTTTAAGATTGTGAGGAAAGAAATTTCTGTTAGGTCCCCAGTCTGTAGGATTTTGTTACATCAACCCAAGCTGATACTAACACAAAGCCACAATGGACGGAAAGCTTTTTGGTGGGTGGTCCTAATGCTTCAGCTGGTTTAAGGATTTTGCTTGAATGAAAAATATCCAAGCTGGCTTGGCACCTGTGGCTCAACGGGCTAAGGCGCCAGCCACGTACACCTGAGCTGGCAGGTTTGAATCCAGCCTGGGCCCGCCAAACAACGACGGCTGCAACCAAAACACGGCCGGGCATTGTGGCGGGCGCCTGTAGTCCCGGCTACTTAGGAGGCAGAGGCAGGAGACTCGCTTGAGCCCAGGAATTGGAGGTTGCTGTGAGCTGAGATGACACAGCACCCTGTCCAGGGTGACAGCTTGAGGCTCTGTCTCAAAAAAAAGAAAAATATCCAAGCTAATTTGGGAAAATTTCAGGTGAATTGTGGGAACATTGCTTCTAAGCATTTTTTCTGATCAGTGAAAAAAAGAATCATAGGGAATGAGAAGATACTAGAATTCTGCAGAGGGGCCACTCTAATGCCACTTCTTTCTTTTTAGACAGAATCTCACTTTGTTGCCCTGGGTAGAGTGCCTTGGCGTCATAGCTCACAGCAACCACAAACTCTTAGGCTCAAGTGATCCTCTTCCCTCAGCCTCTCGAGAAGCTGGGACTACAGGCATGTGCCACAACACACAGCTGTTTTTTAGAGACGGGGGTCTCACTCTTGCTCACGCTGGTTTTGAACTCCTGAGCTCAGGCGATCCACCAGCCTTGGCCTTCCAGAATGCTGGGATTACAGGGCTGAGCCACTACCCCCTGGTTCTAATACCATTTTTAAAAGGGGGAAGAAAATGCATGACCAGACAGTATGTTGTGCATATAGAATTTATTATTAAAGTTATGTCATCCCTGGGACAGGCCAAGTGACTCACTCTTGTAATCCTAGTACTCTGGGAGGCCAGGCCAGGAGGATCGATCATTTGAGATCAGGAGTTCAAGACCAGCTTGAGCAAAGTAAGAACCCATCTCTACTAAAAACAGAAAAAATTAGCTGGGCATTATGGTGAGTGCCTGTGGTCCCAGCTACTGGGGAGGCTGAGGCAGGAGGATTGCTTGAGCCCAGGAGTTTGAGGTTGCTTGTGAGCTAGACGGAGGCCATGACACTCTAGCCTGGGTGACAGAACAAGACTCTCTAGAAAAAAGAAAAAAATGTGTCATTACTTGAGCTTGTGTGAACTAAAACAATAAAAAAAAAACTTATACAGGGTTATTAAAATAGGGACATAAGGCTCGACGCCTGTGGCTCAACGGGCTAAGGTGCCGGCCACGTACACCTGAGCTGGTGGGTTCGAATCCAGCCCAGGCCCACCAAACAACGATGACGGCTGCAACCAAACAATGGCCAGTCACTAGTGAAAATAAAAAATTAGCTGGGTGTGGTGGTGCAGCCCTGCAGTCCCTCCTACTCAGGAGGCTGAGGCAGGAAGAACACTTAAAGCCCAGGAGTTGGAGGTTGCTGTGAGCTGTGATGGATCCACTGTACTGTAGCCTGAGTGACAGAGCAAGATCCTGACTCAGAAAAGGAAAGAAAAAGAAGATCCAAAGAAGCAATTAAACACTAACCATTCGGAGTTGGATGAATAGTAGTAGTAAATGTGAAAATGTGACAAGGCTTGGGCTAGGTTCATTACGCAGAAGTAACTAGAAAGAGTTTAACAAGGTTGGTTTTTTTTTATTTTTTTGCAGTTTTTTTTTTTTTGACCGGGGGTGGGTTTGAACCCGCCACCTCCGGTATATGGGGCCGGCGCCCTACTCACTGAGCCACAGGTGGTTTGTAGAGATTTTTCTCAGCTTGAGTCCCTCCCCATCTCTGGTGATAGGAATCTCTTTTCTTCTCCAGGTGCAGGGAGGGTACCTTCTACACAGGAGTTTTAGCTCCTGCTTTTAGGAAGGTCAGAATGCCTTTCTTTCATCTGCTACTGTTTTTTTTATCTTAAAGTGTTTTTACCTCAAAACAATCAGTGGTGCCAAAGTGACATATTTTGGGGTGGTACGTTCTAACCTCCTTCACGTGGCTATTGGCAAGAGGCCTCAGTTCCACACTGGCTGTTAGTAGGCGGCCTCAGGCCTCTGGAGGCAGCAGCCTCTCCAAACCCAAACTGCTGCTTGAGTGTCTGTGCAACAGAGCAGTTGGTTTTTCCCAAAGTGATGGATTCAAGAGAAAGACAGGAGGTGTCTTTTATAACTTATCCTCAGATGTCTTACTCTATCATTTGTGCAACACAAGTCAATCCTGTGTAACATGGGAGGGGACTTCACAAGGACATGAATACCAGGAGGCAGGAATCATGGAGGGCCACGCTGGAGGCTCCTGCCAAATACCTGAAAACTGGGCAACTACCACCCTGTCACGCCCTTCCCTCTTCTGTGATTTTTTTCCATAGAACTTATTTCTGTCTAACTCACCTTATTCATTTCTGTTTCTATCTTCCAAATACAAAATCTTATAAAAATGGGCATTTTTGCTCTGTTCATTGCTGTTTCCTAAACATTACAACGATGCCTGGCACACCTGAATAGAAATTCACGTGTGTTAAATACATGCATGGTTTATTGTGCGCTCAAAGGCTGAAACTGGGTGCATTGGGGTGGAATTGCATGGAATATGGTTCGTTGTTTTTTTTTTTTGGCCGGGGCCAGTTTGAACCCGCCACCTGCGGTATATGGGGCTGGCGCCCTACTCCTTTGAGGCCACAGGCACCACCCGAATCTGGTTCAATTTTTAAAAGCCTTTGGTAACTGTCCAAGAAGGGAATAGGTTCTTTGACAGCAGGTAAGTCCTTATTACTTGAAGTGTTATTAATAACAGGTGCTGGCTGGCTTGGTGGCTCACACCTGTTAGCCCAGCACTCTGGGAGGCTGAGGCAGAAGGATCCCTTGAACTCTGGAATTTGAGACCAGCCTGAATAAGAGCTAGACCCTGTCTCTGCTAAAAATAGAAAAATTAGCTGGGTGTTGTGGCAGGCGCCTATAGTCCCAGCTACTGGGGAGGCTGAGGTATAGCTTAAGCCTAAGAGTTTGAGGTTGCTGAGAGCTAGGATGAGGCCATGGCACTCAAGACTGGGTGACAGAGTAAGACTCTGTCTCAAAAAACTAAACAAAACAAATAATAGGCCAGGCACAAGGGCTCAGGCCTGTAATCCTAGCACTCTGGGAGGCCAAGGTAGATGGATTGCTTCAGCTCAGGATATCAAGACCAGTCTGAGCAAGAGTGAGACTCTATCTCTAGGCACTCTACCCAGAGTGGCGGAGTGAGACTCTGTCTGACCCCCTCAAAAAATAATAATAATACAAAGGCTTCATGACCTCATGGTGGGCTAGTAATAGAAAGGCATAAAATGGTTGGACAGTTACTTTTTGTGGACTTTCTAGATCTTCTGTGACCCCTGTAGGGAGAGCAAAACTTTGCTCCTGTTCCCTTAGGGTCTTGACTGGGTCTGAGGATTAAACTGACACAAGATCAATTAATAGGAGAAAAGCATACACATTTATTTTAATACAAGCTTTACGCAATGTGGGAGTCCTCCCAAGGGAATAAAGCACCGGAGAAACAGTTCATTAAATGCTGAATTGGACGAACAACAATAAGTTGTGAAGAAGCAACTAAATTGTGTGGGAAGCCTTAGAAGAAGAGTTATTTTAATAAAGTCTGTTCCTATTCTTTTGGTCTTGACTTCCTGTCCTCGAGGATAAAGACGTTCTTTTTCTTTTTTTTTTTTTCTAAAAAATAAATGTGACTTTATTTTTCTTCTTCTGTAGGGAGAACACCTCTCACTTGGGAATTTCTTTTCCTGCTCTTAAGAAACAGCATGAAGGTCAGAGTGATCTTGAACACTTGATGGTTCCCAAGTGTCTTTAACTTTAACAGTCAATATACCAGAATGGTATATTTTTAACTTCTTCACCCCATTCTTACAATGATTTTTAAGTTTATGATGATAATACACACTCACTTAAAAAATGTAAACACGGGCGGCGCCTGTGGCTCAGTGAGTAGGGGGCCGGCCCCATATGCCGCGGGTGGCAGGTTCAAACCCAGCCCCAGTCAAACTGCAACAGAAAAATAGCCGGGCGTTGTGGTGGGCGCCTCTTGTCTCAGATACCTGGGAGGCTGAGGCAAGAGAATTGCTTAAGCCCAAGAGCTGGAGGTTGCTGTGAGCTGTGATGCCAAGGCACTCTACCCAGGGCCACAAAGTGAGACTCTGTCTCTTAAAAAAAAAAAAAATGTAAACAATACCAAAGGTAGAAAAAAGAAAGCAGAAATCACCTACAGTGCAAGACAACCACCATATACATCATTCCTGATACTTTTTATATACATTATAGATATGTAAATACAAATATATAATGAAACATGTATTCAAACATAAAATACCAATGAGTGAAAAGGCAGGTTACAAAATAGTGATATATGAGATTTGCCAGCAAATATAAGTATACATACTTCTAAAAACAGTCCCTTTTATAAAAAGGATTCATTCTCATTTTAATACCAGAAGGAACATAGAAGGTTTAAAGAAAAAGTAAAGGTCACTTGAAAACCTGCCAAGCAGCGAGAACCTCTACACAAATTTAGGTACATACCCCTTTAGACATCTGTCATACTGTCTGACAACGAATATAAAACAAAAATAAAAACAAACAAAATTCAGAAAAACAGAAAAGCGTGTGTGTTTTTTTTTGGTTTTAGAACAGCCAGAAGCACCTTTTACAGCTACTGTAGGAGGAAAACAAACATGTCAAGTCACTTATCTTGACCAGCAGGCGTCCTGTGGAGGTTTTAGTGGCTCCAGGGAACAGGCCCATAGTCAAATGAGAAGGAAGGAGAAAAGACGGCACTCTCTGCTGATTTACCAACCCCCAAGGGGAGTCAGGGCCGGTAGGTGGCCCTAATCTCATCTGGGGTTGAGCTGACCTTCTAGCCATCACTTTCAAAGCAGCAAATGTCAAACTCCCCTCTCTGGCTTCTCCCCAGGATCAGGGCTTCATGGGCCCGAGCTGCCTTGGTGGCTCTCCAGTGCCTCTAAGAAAGGGAAAAAAAAAACAAAAAAAAAAACCCCTACTTTCACAATTAATGAAAACAAAGATCCTAATTCATTTGCTAATTGTTGTTTCAGATTTGAATATTTCCAGGTTCAAGATGAACCAAAACTTGGAGAAGAATCATGAGAAAATCTTTTATTTTAAAGTTTATTAAAGTTCATGTTCAGGTTTGAATTTTACCATGAACTAAATAGTGGGTCCCATGTGTTTATGAATGGGTGCCAATCTGGCTGCATATGATCACTCAAGGGGGTTTATTAAAAATACAAATTCCTGGCCATCATAGACATTGTGGCTCACACCTGTAATCCTGGCATGCTGGAAGGCTGAGGCAGAAGGATTGCTTGAGCCCAGGAGTTTGAGGTTGTTGTGAGTTAGGCTGAGGCCATGGCACTCAAGCCAGGTGACACAGTGACACGCTGTCTTAAAAAACAAAACAAAAAGACACCAAATATCCAAGTGAGAAGATTAAGAATACATAGTAGGACCCAGGAATCTGATTTTAAGAAATAGCGCCATTCTTGGCACCCATAGCTCAGTGAGTAGGGTGCCAGCCACATACACTGAGGCTGGCAGGTTCGAGCCTGGCCTGGGCCTGCTAAACAATAATGACAACTGTAACCAGCGCCAGTAGTCTTGGAGCCTCCTTGGCTGAGGCAAAAGAATAGCTGAAGGCCAAGAGTTTGAGGTTGCTGTGAGCTGTGACGCCAGGGCACTCTACCAAGGGTGACATAATGAGACTCTGTCTCAAAAAAAGAAAAATGTTGTAGTCCCAGCTACCCGGGAGGCTGAGGCCAGAGCATCACTTAAGCCCAGGAGTTGGAGGTTGCTGTGAGCTGTGTGACGCCACGGCACTCTACCGAGGGCAATAAAGTGAGACTCTGTCTCTACCAAAAAAAAATAAATAAATAAAAAGAAAAATGTTAACTAGTTTGATGAAAGTATTTCAGATTGTATATAAAACCAGCACATTGTACACAACTATGATTTAAAAAAAAAAAAAAGTAACCATTTCAAAGCAAAAAAAAAAGAAGAAATAGCGCCATTAACCCCAAAATGCAGTGAAAAGACCATTGCTAGTTGATAACCCAATATTCAATTACATTTTTTTCCCTATTAAAAACTCCAGTTTTGTACAGGGCATGATATACCCAGCTATATATTTTCTCCCACATTATCTTTTTTTTTTTTTTAGAGACAAGAGTCTCACTTTATCGCCCTCAGTAGAGTGCCGTGGCGTCACACAGCTCACAGCAACCTCCAGCTCCTGGGCTTAGGCGATTCTCTTGCCTCAGCCTCCTGAGCAGCTGGGACTACAAGCATTCGCCACAACACCCGGCTATTTTTTTGTTGCAATTTGGCCGGGGGTCGGGTTTGAACCCAGTATATGGGGCTGGTGCCCTACTCACTGAGCCGCAGGCACCGCTCCCCCCCCCTTTTTTGAGACAGAGTCTCACTCTGTCACCCTCTGTAGAGTGCTGTGCCATCACAGCTCACAGCAACCTCAAACTCTTGGGTTTAAGAGATTCTCTTGCCTCAACTTGCCCAGCCAAGTAGCTGGGACCTTCTCTTGCCCAGCCTAGTAGCTGGGACTACAGGTACCTGCCACAACGCCTATTTTTATCGCTGTTGTTGTAGATGACATAGTTGTTTAGCAGGCCTGGGCCAGGTTTGAACCAGCCAGCCCCGGTGTATGTGACTGGTGTCACAGCCCTGGTGTACCCTACCCACTGAGCTACGGGTGCTGAGCCATTTCCCACATTATCTTACAGGAAGAGCAGCTATTAGACATAATTTTAGCCAATAAGATGTAAGCAGAGGTCATTGACTGGAAAGTTTTATAAAAGAGGATCAAACTTAGCCAGCAAGGGACTTTTGTCCTTTACCCTTCTCCTTCTTCCTGCCTGGGAACTGTGGATCCCATGTTAAAAGCAAGCATCCATATTGCAACTCTAAAGTGGTGAGAATGAGGATGGAAGTCACACTTTGATGGGAGGCTAAGTGGAGAGAAAGGAATGTGGATCTCTGAGGCATCATGGATTACCTCCAGCCTCCTCGTTCCTTCAGAAAAATTAAAGCCCTATTTGTTTGTTACTGTAAGTTGGGTTTTCTTGCAGCTAATTGCAGTCAAATGTAATTCTAACTGATAAAACAGCTGGGCCATCAAAGAATAAAAAATGAGTGGGTTCTATGTAGGATTTCTGCAAGAACAATGTAGAGTCTGTTACCATATAATGAACGAAAGTTTGGGTCTGGAATAGCTTAAAGATGTAAGAGTCTCTTCTGTCAAGAAAAAACGAAAGGCAATTTAAAAACTGCAGAAAAACAAAAAGGCTTGCCTTTGTTTTCTGTGGCTCACAGAATACTACCAACTGGGTAATGTAGAAAGAAAAGGAATTCATTAAAGTTCTGAAGGCTGTAAATCCAGGGACATGGGTGCTGGTATTGGGTAAGGGCTTTCTTGCTGTATCAGAACACAGGGAAGGGGCAAGAGCGAGATCATCAGTTTGGGACTCTCCACTTCTTATAAAGCTACCAGTCCCATCATGGGGATCCCACCCTGATGACCTTATCTAATCCTAATTGGTTCCCAAAGGCCCTACGTCCAAATGCCATCAACGTATGAATTTGAGGATTACGTTTCCAATACCGGAATTGGAATTTTTTTTGAGACATTCTCACTCTGTTGGCCTGGGTAGAGTGCCATGGTATCAGCCTGGCTCACAGCAACCTCAAACTCCGAGGTTCACGTTATCCTCCTGCCTCAGCTTCCCAAGTAGCTGGGATTATAGGCACCCACCACAATGACCCGCTAATTTTTCTTTTTCTACTTTTTGTAGAGATGGGGGTCTTGCTCTTGCTCAGGCTAGTCTCGAACTCTTGAACTCAAGCAAAATGCCCCTGCCTCAGCCTCCCCGATTTCTGGGATTCCAGGAGTGAGCCACCTCGCCCAGCCAAATTTTACGTTTTTACCAAATATAAAAGGCTTGCTGACTCACAATCTAAATCAGGTTTCCCTGTTACAGTGAAAGAGCTTCAGACCTGCCACCCCAAAATATGCTGAATTGGTATATTGATTATTTCGAGTTGAGAACACTTGAAACTGTAGTTTTAAAAAGGGCGAGCTGCCTTCCTGATCCATACAAGCCACACAGATGCCTCTGGGAGGCCACCCTCTCCATACCCAGGAGAAAATAGCCCATTATCACCAGAGACTGGGAACTGGTGGCGGCAGTAGACTGAAATAATATACTTAAGGAAATAACCCTCATCTTCACCATTTTTACACCCCCAGATATGTCCTGGTGGCAACCGCAGAAATGTACTGCGCACAGCCTGATTCTCACTCTTGCCATTTCTTTTCAAATTCACCCTTCTTTGCTCCCAAAGTGTAAAATACCTTGACTTGACCATTTCGGACTTCACTGTCCGGAGAACGTCCCCATGTGCATGTGAAACTGCTGACATTTCTACGCCTTTCTCTGGTTGCTCTGCCTGAAGTTAATTCGGTTTACAGAGCCCAGGAAGAGCGGAGGGCGCAGGCGACCCGGGTCCCTTTCGAAGCTGCCAGACGAGGCGCAGGGATGGGCTCCTCTGGAGCGGGGTCAGCCCGGCCCCACGCGGGCAGCCGCCCCGGGAGCAAACGCCCCCGGACTAGACCAAGAAGCGGCGGCCAGACCGCGTGGAAGGATCGAGACCGCGCCGGCGCGGGCGGAGCGCCACCGCCCGCTCTTCCGGGTCACGCGCGCGCCTGCAGACCCGTTCAACTCCTCCCCGTGGCGGGGCGGGGCGTGGTTACGACTGGCGAGCCCCGCAGAGGCTGGACGCGGCCCCTTTAAGTCAGGAGGGCGGCGGGTCACGTGGCGGACGGGGGCGGGGGCGTGGCACCCGGAAGCTGCCTTCGAGCCCGGCCGGCAGCTGCAGCCGCCGCCGCCGCCTCTGCTGCTGTCGCGGTCTCCTGGGCCGGTCCCCGCGCGTCCCGCCTCGGGCGCCACTCGCCCGGCTCCACGCTGGCGGCCGCCCCCGGGGCCCCCGCCATGAGCGAGGAGGACTACTACCTGGAGCTGTGCGAGCGGCCGGTGCAGTTCGAGAAGGCGAACCCGGTCAACTGCGTCTTCTTCGATGAGGCCAACAAGCAGGTCCGGCCGCCCCGCGCCCTGCTCCGCGGCGCGGCCCTGCTGGGGCGCCCCCCTGGCCTCCCTTTCTCTCCCTTCATCGCTGGGTGGGCCGAGGGACGGGGTTCCACCAGGAGGCCTCGTAGGATGACCACGTGGATGGACCCCCGAGCCAGCGCACGAACGCGGTGGCCCCGTGGCCGGTGCTGTCAGCTGTCAGCGTGCCAGCCTTTTCCAGAAGCCTTTTGTTGTCTTGTCATTAGTTACACTTGAGGTCAGGGGTTTGGACGTGGAGCTTTGCCTTTTTCTCGTCGTTTTGTAAAGGAGGGGAAAGACAATAAGTGCATCCGGGGCCCGTGCACGAACCGGTGTCAAAACCGGCCTCGGGGACCCGGACCCGGTGGTGCACAGTGGGTTACATTTGGAATTGCTGTCTTTTTAGGTTCTGCTGTCTTGTTTCTTTAATAATTACGTGAACCGCCAAGCATCCGTTCCTAAACGCCTGCGATGTTAGCTGAACCAAGGCTAGGGTATAGCAGAACTAATAGCTGGTAGGTTGATAGATGAGTCTAGGTACTTTAAAAGTTCACACTATTGACACTGCTGCTTTTTCCTGTAGGTTTTTGCTGTGCGATCTGGCGGAGCTACTGGCGTAGTAGTGAAAGGCCCAGATGACAGGAATCCCATCTCATTTAGGTAAACAGTGTAGACATTTTCAGAATAATTTCAACATGTAAACAAATGGTGTTTTTCTAGTTCAAAAGGTTGTTTTAAATATTGTCACTGAGCTCCCCTAAGAGGTGCTCTAACGCACTCTGTAGGGAGAGGGAAGCAGATGCTGGTTTGTTGGTGAAATATGTGAGCACTTCACAAGTGGGGCACCTATTTCCTGGTACCTGCAATTGGCAAGTCAGTGCATTGATGTGCCCATTTCCAGTTTGTTGACAGAGTAGAACCTTCATCTTTTCCTCTAGCCTGGGTCTTTGTAGAGTGTTTGGTAGGCAGAGGAGATTCATTGTTCTTCATGTAATAATACAAGAAAATCTTGGCTTCCAGTATAAGGTCCGTGTTCCTGTTTTCACAGCTGAATGGTGTAATTATCAACAGCAATCCCTTTCACTTTCAGAAGTGTCTGTGTTTGGATAAGAAAGTGACTGCTTTAACATTTGTGATGGCAGAAGGTTAAAATACAGTGTAGGCCCTCAATTCAGTGACTTTATTTGTTCTTTTATTATTTTTATTGGTTTATTTTTTTTAGAGACAGTCTCACTTTGTCGCCCTCGGTAGAGTGTCATGGCCTCATAACTCGCAGCAACCTTCAGTTCTTGGGCTTAGGTGATTCTCTTGCCTCAGCCTCCCAAGTAGCTGGGACTATAGGCGCCCACAACGCCCCGCTATTTTTTGTTGCAGTTTGTACGGGCCTGGCGCCCTACTCACTGAGCCACAGGCGCTGCCCCAGTGGTGTCTTTAAAAAGAAGTTTTGCAGTTGTATTAATGGGAAATTGCTTTTGAAGTAGAAAATAGACTTTTGTCATCATGTATTCAGGAGACACTGATTGTAGCCCCTGTGCATGTGAGGGCTTTGAATTAGCCTGGTCTTTTTAGGGGGAACTCACAGTGTGAGAGACAAGTGAGTGGACAAATACTATTCACTATGTAAAGTGCTGTAATAGGGCTCTGTTCAGTGTGTGAGAACACAGAAGGCATTTGACATTTATCTGGGATTGGCTGGGAAGACCACTGGAAGCTGGCCCAAAGCAGCTGGGCACCTTTGGGCAAGCTTTTACAGCGTGAGTGGGAAGATTTCCAGGTGGAGAAGAGTGAGGGCCTTCTAGATATAGAGAACACCAAGGGCACAGGCGAGTGAGCATGGTGTTTTCGAGAACTTCTGGTCTGTGTAACTGAGACTCAGGGTGTATGTGCTGGGAAAGAGAAATGCTGGTGTTGTGGCCACGGGCAGGGCCACCTTGAACCTTACATATTCTGCTATGGAATTAGGGCTTTATCTTGTTACTGAAAATTCGTGGGGTGTAGTATGATCGTGTCAGCGTTTGGAAAGATCATGCTGTTTGCAGCATTGAGGCTGGGTTAGTTGGGAGCATATCTGAGTCAGGGTTGCCGGTGAGAGGCAGTAGTGATTGTCTGAGCCAGGCCTAGTAACAACTGGAGCTGCAGTGGTAGAGACTGGTGTCACATGGGCAGTCTACAGATGCTTAGGAAGCTCCATCTCTGGTCAGACTTGGGGGTCAGTTCAGTGTGTAAAAGGAGAACAAGCCCATGGCTCGGGGCCTGTAGCACAGTGGTTATAGCGCCAGCCACATACACCAAGGTTGGCAGGTTTGAACCTGGCCTGGGCCAGCTAAAGCAACAGTGACAGCTGCCAAAAAGATAAAAAGATAAATAAAAAAAATAGCCGGGCGTTGTGGTGGGCGCCTGTAGTCCCAGCTACCTGGGAGGCTGAGGCAAGGGAATCGCTTAAGCCCACGAGTTTGAGGTTGCTGTGAGCTGTGACTTCACGGCACTCTACGGAGGGTAACATAGACTCTGTTTAAAAAAAAAAAAAAAAAGGCAGAGCAAGCCCACAATGATCTAGGTTTGGGTGCTCTGAGGGGCTTAAGGGCGAGGGTACTGAACTTTAACTTTTTTTGAAAAAAGGCTTATTGAGTCATCATTGGTGCACAATAAACTGCACATTTTTAACATATATAACGTGAGGAGTTTCGACACAGTAAACGCCAGTGAAACCATCAGTGCAATCAAAGTCATGAATGTCTCCGTACCCCCGAGAATGCCCTCGCACCCCTAATTCATGCCTTGGGTTCGCTTTTTATCATCTCAGCACATTGAAGGGTTGCACGGTGAGTGAGATGTGCGATGCAAGAGTAGACGCCACTTCCCAAAAGCTTTGCTGTGACAAGGTGGAGATGCAGGCAGCAGTTTGTGGGGGAGGCCACTGTGTGGGCGTGTTTTTATTTATGTCAAAAATAATCCTCAGGTGGTCAGTACACGTGGTTTCAGTTCTTCCCTACATCTTAATACTATACATTCCTCCAGCAAGTTGTTGCCAGTTGGATTTTGTTGTTTGAAAAGAGGTTCTGCTGATAGCTCCAGAAACATCATTTTTAATTTTAACCTAGAATTTGCTGCCTCCCGAATATTTATCTTGTCTTTTGTGTTCTCAACAAATGATCGTAGCTGGAATTTGGTTATTTAGTTTAACTGTTGACGTATTCTTTCTTTTTAAAGAATGGATGACAAAGGAGAAGTGAAGTGCATTAAATTTTCCTTAGAAAATAAGATACTGGCTGTTCAGAGGACCTCCAAGACAGTGGTAAGACTTATCTTTAAATATAGCTTTAAGAAAAGATCATTAGGAATACATTTGGAAGAGAAGGAATTGCAAAATATCAGTGTTAAAGGCAACATTTAGTAATTTCCTGTCACGAAGGTCTAGTTAGGTTGCGTTGTATTTGAGCCTTTGAAGATGAGAAAGACATTTGAATAGTTAAATAAAGCCATAACTTGACTTTCTCTGAGATAGAGTCTTACTCTGTTGCCCTGGAATAGAGTGCCATGACATCATAGCTGACAACCTCAAACTCGAGGGCTCAAGCGATCTCTTGCCTCAGCTTCTTGAGTAGCTGGGACCACATGTACCCACCATCATACCTGTCTAGTTTTTCTGTTTTTAGTAGAAACAGGGTTTCATTCTTGCTCAGGCTGGTCTTGAACTCTTGAGCTCATGTAGTCCACCCACCCTGGCCTCCCAGAGTACTGTGATTACAGATGTGAGCCTTTGCACCTGGCCCCCATAATTTGACATTTCTGATTTAATTTTTAAAAAAATAATTTGGGGATGGTGCCTGTGGCTCATCGAGTAGGGCGCCGGCCCCATATACCGAAGGTGGCAGGTTCAAACCTGGCCTCAGCCAACCTGCAAAACAGAAAAATAGCCAGGCATTGTGGCAGGTGTCTGTAGTCCCAGCTACTCTGGAGGCTGAGGCAAGAGAATCGCCTAAGCCTAGGAGTTGGAGGTTGCTGTGAGCTGTGTGACTCCACGGCTCTCTACCGAGGGCAATAAAGTGAGACTCTCTCTCTACAAAAAAAAAAAAAAATAATAATACTAACTTGGGGCTTGGTGCCTGTGGCTCAAGCGGCTAAGGCGCCAGCCAAATACACCTGAGTTGGTGGGTTTGAATCCAGCCTGGGCCCGCCAAACAACAACGTCTGCAACCAAAAAATAGCTGGGCGTTGTGGTGGGTGCCTGTAGTCCCAGCTACTTGGGAGGCTGAGGCAGGAGAATCATTTCAGCCCAAGAGTTGGAGGTTGCTGTGAGCTGTGATGCCACGGCACTCTACCCAGGGCAACAACTTGAGGCTCTGTTTCAAAAAAAAAAAAAGTAAAAACAAGTAATTTGGAATTTCCTGCAACTTTTATATTGCTTGACAGTTAGCAGTGTAGAATATGTGAGGGATATTTTTGGTTACTTTGTGAATTAATCTTCCTTAAGAAACTTTGTTTATTCTCTTTGATTTCTTTTTTATTTTCTTTTTTTTGAGACAGAATCTTACTTTCTCGCCCTGGTTAGAGTGCCATGGCATTATAGCTCATAACAACCTCCAACTCTTGGGCACAAGCAATCCTCTTGCCTTAGCCTCCTAAGTAGCTGGGATTATAGACATCTGCCACAATGCCCAGCTATTGTTTTTTCTTTTTTTAAGAGATAGGGTCTCGCTCTTGCTCAGACTGATCTCGAACTACTGAGCTCAGGCAGTCTTCCCACCTCAGCCTTCCCAAATTTCTAGGATTACAGGTGTGAGCCTCCACATCAGCCTGTTCTCTTTGATTTCTGAATTCTAGATCTAACAGGAACAGATATTCAGAATCGGAGCAGCCTGTTGGCACTTCAGCCCTTGTATACTTTTGCCATTTGTAAGTTAGTGTGAAGCCTGATGGGAAAGGCAGAATCCTGTGCTTATTTCCACCATCAGTATTGGTTGTTACCAATTTGGAGAAGCCCCTTATAAAGTGCAATAACTCATTTCTCTGACATCATGATTTGAGGAATGCATTTTCAAAATCAGTTTCCTTTTTTTTTTTTTTTCTTTTTGCAGTTTTTGGCCCAGGCTGGGTTTGAACCCGCCACCTCTGGCATATGGGGCCAGCGCCCTACTCCTTTGAGCCACAGGGGCTACCACCCCAAAATCAATTTCTAAACTCTGAATATTTGGTTTAACTTTTTTTTGGCCACCTCTGGCATATGGGGATGGTGCCCTACTCCTTTGAGCCACGGGAGGTGTCCATTGGTTTAACTTTTTTTTTTTTTTTTTTTTTTGAGACAGAGCCTCAAGCTGTCACCCTGGATAGAGTGCTGTGGCATCACAGCTCACAGCAACCTCCAATTCCTGGGCTCAAGCGAGTCTCCTGCCTCAGCCTCCCAAGTAGCTGGGACTAC
>CAUYRH010174618.1:0-29835 GCA_963574655.1 Perodicticus potto | reverse complement strand
CCCCTCCTTGCCTGTCATCCAGCCCACTGGCTCTTCAGCTGGCTGCCGCAGCACCAACACCACCACGGAGGAGGCGGCAGGTCCGCCGGCTCCGCTGAGCTGGCTAGGGTGCCAGATGTCCTGCATCAATTCTCCCTCTCCAAGTAGAAACCCCAACTGCTGTTAGGGAAAAAGGGCAAAGACTCGATCTAACTGCTTCCTGCTGGATCGGGCAATGATAGAAGGGGGCAGTCAGGGTTTCTCAGATTGTGCATTTTAACAAGACTCCCAAGTGTTGTGGTACATATTAGCTAGAGATGCACTGCTACAAAATATCTCTCTTTGCCAAAGTGGTTAATGGATCCCAGTAGGGGAGATCATCAAGGCCTTCAACTAGAGCATATCAATTTGACTAGCCCTTAAAGTATGGTAGCAAGACCCAACTAAATCCAAACTGGGCTCCAGGGTCAGCTTTGGCCCCGTGGTGGGTTTATTTCACAAGGATCTATTTACACCAGTTGCTGAATGGTCAAGCAAGCAGGTGGAGGAAAGGGACGAAGGAGGTGTTTGTGCACAGGCATCCACAGACCCCAGGGAGGAGGTAACAGGCCTAGGAGGCAATGAGGAACAGGAGTTCCCAGTCCCAGAGCAGCTGGATTAAGTGGCCTAGGAGCTCAGGGTTAGGGGTGGATGCTGAAGGAGGTGTGTTTCAAAAGCCTGTGTGAGGCTCCAGGACCCAGGTGATAAGACAAAACACAGTGACAGGAGGACCAGCCACCAACCTTCCCCAGTACAGGCCCCAGGGCCCCCAGGCCGTCTCAGCAGAGGAGTGGAGGGAACAGGAGGGACTTAACAACTGGAGGAAGAACAGGAGCCACAGTGTACCTGATCACAGGTAACATCCTGTCCTGGGGACTCAGAGAAAGCTGGCAGGGGACCTGCCAATTGGCCATTAATATTAACGTGGCCTCATTTGCTCCTCAGGCTGAGGACCTCCCAGCCACCATAACAACTGCCTTTCTCTCCAACTGCCTTTCCTCCAGGTGAACCCTTCTCCTGCTTTCCACCCTTTCTTCACATGCAGCCTTTGGGTTTTTCCTTTCTCCCACAAATTCTGAAGCAGATTGGCCCTCTATCCCTTTCTAACAAGATTCTCTTCACCTGAACCCGGTGTGCCAATGTATGGGAGGCTCCCCAGATGCTGCCCACCTTCTTCCCCACGTTGTCCTGCTCTGACACTGGTTTGCTTTGACTGAGCTCTCCCTGGAGACAGCTTATCTTTCATTCTCACCCCTGGATTTAATTTTTCCTCCCAACTCTCCTGACTCACCCACGATTCCATCCCTGGGGCTTCGCCACTCACTCAGTAAAATTCCAAGAGGGCATGGCTCCCAGGCCAGGTAGTTGTTTCCTATGACCTGGATTTTTAATCTCAATTGTCTATTGCAGGGAGGAGATTCACAGTAACCTTGATTTGGGCTGAGTTTTGCTTTACTTGTTGCTGTACAGGGAGGCTCTTTATAAATGCTCATTTGGACGAAGGGTACTGGAGTACCACTGGTCAACTTTCTCTTCAGTTGAATAATGTTTGCAAGACTTCATGGTTTCCTTTTTCTACCAATTATCACACCACAAGGGACTTCACCAGTATATGGGTCTCCACTGATCTGCGTCATAGCACACTTTAAAACCAACTGGGATAGACAGAGTTTCACCACATTCCATTCCTATTGATGAGATTACAGAAATAATTCTATTTTAAAAAGAAATTTTTTGAGACAGGGTCTTACTCTGTGCAGTGGCATGATTATTAACTCACCACAGACTCAAACTCCTAGGCTAAGTGATTCTCCTATCTCAGCCTCCCAAGTAGCTGGGACTGCAGGTGCACGCCAGCACTCCCATACACCTGGCTATTTTTCTCTTTTTTCCTTTCTTTTCTTTTTTTTTCTTTTTAGTAGAAAAAGGGCCTCACTCGTGCTCAGGCTGGTCTCAGACTCCTGACCTCAAGCAATCCTCCTGCCTTGGCCTTCCAAAGTGCTAGGATTGTAAACATAAGACACTGCACCTGGCTCAGAAATTATTCTTCCATCTTGTTTTTCCCAAAGATTAGGCACACTTATCTCATTTCTCCATTCTCATGCTTTGGGGTAGATAGATCTTAGATAGATGTGAAGACTGTCTGTCAGTGGCTGGACCTGAGGACTCTCACCACTCACTTGCCAAATGTATATCTCAGGCAGAAAGTTACACTAGCCATTATTGAACAGGACAAAGGAGGCCAAAAGCCTGAAGATTTTTTGAAATGGTATTTTTTTTTTTAGATCTTTTTTCCTTTATTAAATCATTACTGTGTACATTATGTGTACATATGTACTGTGTACATTCATTTATGGGGTACGATGTGCTGATTCAATATATATACAATGTAGAATGCTTACATCTAACTGATTAACATAACCATCTCCTTGCTTACTTATTTGTTGTGGCTAAATGATTTTGATTTCTTGCTAAGACAATCTCCACATCCAACATATAATTAGCAACAAATAGCAAACAAGTAAAACAATGTGAAGAGAAATGTTCAAAAAATATATAGCTCTTGCTTATATTCAGGAGAGATGATGCTTTGGGGAAACACTAGGGCTTTTGATATAAAATAATAATAAGAGAGTATCATGAGTAATCCAATACCAATCAATAAAACAACTTAAATTAAATGGATGGATTCTATGAAAAACACATAATACCAAAGTTCAGTCAAGAAGAAATAAATAACCTAAATAGCTCCACTGTACTATTTATTTGAGGCTTAGACTGAGGAAGAAATTTTCGTAAATATTCAAGACATAGTCGTTTACAGGATCAATTGGTTCTGATAAAAGTTCTCACAAATTGCTCACGTTGAACTACTCATTCTTTGTCAACAAAAGCAATACCACAGATTCAATTGAACATGGGTATTGGATGTAAAGGCTATATGGGTGCAAATCTTTAGATGTTAGGACTGAAAGGACAGTAGCTCATTATTGCCAACAATCAGATACACTGTAGATCAGAGAAGTTAGGCAACTAGCCCAAGGCCACACAACTAGTCAGAACTAAAACAATCCTTCCACAGATCCTAAATTTTTTTAATCAATGGCTTGGACAGGTTTGGGGATGTCTCTTGCAACCATGGAATAAAGTAAAGGTCATGAGGACATCTAGAGGAAATAGAGCAAGGTTCAGATGCATCAACAAGTTTCAATACCTAAGCAAAGCAGCCTCATTTTAACTCCACCCTAGTTATTAAGCCAGCCAACATTCCAAGCTGGGCAAAATAAAGTCACAGTGTTGCAGCTGGCAATAAACAGGTGAGCTTTTCCCTGATCTCCCTGTAGACAGGAAGATCTAAAAAACAACTCTCATAAGTGTATTAAGATTCCAAACAAAGAAGAGTGATATTGGGGCAAAGCAGATTAAGGTGAACGCTCTTCTTCCTTTTGGGAATTCAGACCAGATTTGGTTTTCCTCTAATTTAAAAATAGGGAAGGCATGGTGCCAACACCCTGACAGAGATGGGCATCCAACAGCCACCACAAGCTCAAGCAGCAGCTTCCGCTATATCCCCCACTACCACCCAATAGGGGTGAACAACACATCTCTGCTGGTAGAGCACCTGGAGGTCCTTACTGCCATGGGAGCCTGCAGGGCCACCACCAGCTCACCCTCCCAGGATGGTTGTAAAGACTGCAATGAGATGGTGGGCATAAGATCACTAGCATGTGGTAAGCACTCTGTATGTTGTGGTTGCATCAGAGTGACAACACTGGCACCAGGGCAGAGCTCGTCCTCTGCTGGAAGCCAGCTTCAGTAGGAAGAAACTGGCACAGGTCCCCCAAACATCCCAACTGCTACCTCTAAGTCTTTTGAGAACATCAGTCACAAATATTTTAACAAAGACTGCTGCCTTCAGAGTCTAGATGGGGGAAACCGTGGCAGCTTCTGGCTTTTCCTGGACTGTGGTTAAGCTTCTCTGGGATCTCTTGCAATGCTGTCTCTTGGCATTTGCCAAACATGTGCAATTTGTTGGGATGGAGACTACTAAATAAATGGACCTGGTCTGGCAAGATTCTAAACAAAGATCTAGAGCCAGGCACATGGTAGGCAGGCAATGAACAGGTGTTATGTGAAAGAATCCAATAAATCCATAGTAGTGCTGATGAAAACAGACTATCAGATGAGTCATCAGAATGTTCCAGGTGATCAAATCAACCATGTATTCTGGACTTTTCATCTGTTTCTTCCCTAAAATCTATTTAAAGCTGCCTGGTCAATATTCTGTAAGGCCAGCACATGTCATGGATGCTGTTCATGCCCACCCGCATCCTTTCACAGGGCAGCTGCCCATCCACCAGCTCTTGTAGGTACTGGAGGCTAAAGGCATTTTATTGTCCAGTTCTCCAAAGAGCCACTTCACCAAGAAGTTACACTCCCATCTCTGCCTTCACAGAGGCAGCCCATAATCAATGACTAACTGAGAGGGGTGAAAAAGACCAGCTTCTTGGCCCACAGTGAGACAAATCAGTGGTGCTCTCCAGGCCCCAGAGCTCCCTGTGAGCTCAGGCTAAGACCACATTTTTGCTTGCCTCCAGCCCTGTCCCTCCTCTCCCCGAGTTCTCCTAAGAGCTCTTTCCCTAGTAATCGCATGCACGAGAATCTATCTGATGTTCTGCTTCTAAGGAACCTAGACTCACACCATTGCCCAAAATTATGAAAGGCCTTTAAATTTTGCAATAAGAATGAGCACTGACTATTGTGGCACTGTTAGAATTCCTGAGTAGGAAGTATTCCTTCTCCCCTGCCTCATTAAAAACAAAAGATAAATATTACCAGAGGTGCCTGGAGCACCACAGTGGCATATAGGAGATAACAAATAAATGTGATTCAACTGATTGTCTGTTTTCATTAACATTCTGTGGACTTATTTGGTTCTTGCATGCAACACCTGTTCATTGCCAGCCTACTATGTGGCTGGCTCTAGGTCTCTGTGTTTGGAAAGTTGCCAAAGTCCATTTATTTAGTAAACTAAATCCTAACAAGTTTTTATATAGATATGTATATATATATATATACGCACACACATGTATCTATGTACACATATATGTGTACACACATATACGTATATAATATACATATATACACACAGACATATCACACATATATATATTTGACAAGAGCAAGCATTGCAAGAGATCCCTCCAGAAGAAACAAATAGTTCATGGTGATCATCAGTAATTTCTCTAGTATCTAATTTTACAGCTTTTAAACTAAAATTTGATATTGTCAAAAGCAGGAAAAGAACTATAAGAACAGTTAAGAAAAAATATTCTTAAAAAGCTAGGAAAGGATATTATTGGCTGAATTTTTAGTGGATGGTAGTTAATTGTAGATTAAAAAAATACAATGCCAACCTCCAGATGGAGACAGCCCATTTAAATGCGCTGGCCAGAAATTGCTGAGAGTTTTTGACAGTTATTCAAGGCAGCATGGAAAATATAAAACTTTCCTTTTTCTCCCCTGAGATGAGCAGATATTTAAAGCTCCCTCCTCCCAACAGAATGAAAATCTAGCATGTATGTCTTTTCTTTGATTGCTAACATGCCCATTTAAAACTATTTAAAAGCCTACATGCCTGTCTGTGTGGCCTTGAGTACATGCTGGGGGCAAGATAAAGAGATACCAGTCTGTCTTCTTACCAACCCTTCTGCACAACCCTCAATACTACCATTTCACTTTCCATTCTAAGGGAACAGCTGAACAAAGACATTTACTTTGTACTCATGATGAAGAAAGCCCAAGTAGGGAAACATAAGGAAAACCAGGCAGTCACTGTTGTCTTTCTGTTGTCTTGTAGACAAAGCAACTAGAAAAAAAGCAAATTATTAAAAATGTTCCTGAGAACATGGGAACTCCAGGGATCTTCAGGTGATTCTCAGAGTCTTTATTTGTTCCCCATTTCTCTTTAATATAAGTACATATTCCTGTTTTTCTTTCATGCTACAGAACATCTGGAAAAGCATCATCTTCAAAGACAGTAAAACATCTTTAGTTGCAGTCCTTATAGAAAATGGTGGATTCCTTTGAATTCTAAGTTAATATTAATGGCATTAAAGAAAAAGCACTACAAAGTTCCAACAGCCAATGCACAACATACTTACACCCCTATACCCTAGAGCTTTCTTATAAATCAGACTACTTGGGGAGGTCTCCCACCCTTGAGCATCAGTTTACCCCAAGTTCCAAAAAGAAAAAGGAGCTTCAAACTAGTACACTTGATTTCTTTACATTTCTTTTTCAATTAAAAAGCCCATGGATTTGGGTTTTTTTTAACTGGAACACAGAGTGAGACCCTGATCAGGGATGTGGCGCCCTTTCATTTTATCTTAACAAGTCTGACATGTTGGGCCTGTTCTTAAGATCAGTGAAAAGGTAGTGTCCTCTGATATCATCTTCTATTATCCCAACTCTACATATAAACATGTTATTACTGACGAATGTTAATCATTTAGGAGAAGACCTTGAATTGGGGCTAGTGAAGTCTAGGACCAATCAAAGATATTTACAGGTGCCCTGGCTCTTAACTGCCTTGCATGAGAAGTGACACAGCAATTCCACCCATAGTGCAGGCAAGTTATAGATTTGTGACAGGTTAAGTCTCAAATAGAAAACATATAATGAACCCAGGATGCTTGCTTTCTTGGCACCTGTGACTATGCATTTGGTCTGTGGGATGACATCCTGTGATTCCCACCACATGCCCAACTACTTTATGAGTTTATGTACCTCTTCTCTCTGTTCCTCCCTCCTTCCATGAATTTAATTCTAGACACGCCCATTTGTTTTTGTTAATTCTGAACCACTGGGAATGGCACAGCATATGGACTCTCATGAAATTGTCTGTTTATCCTTCAAAATGTAATTAGAAGGTGATCAGCAATAAGTCAAAAAAAAATTTTAGTAACATATATTTGTATTAATTGTACATCTATTTTTTACATGTATAGGGAAGCTTATATACACATAAAGCTTTCTGGGCAGCGCCCATAACTCGGTGGGTAGGGCGCTGGCCACGTACACCCAGGCTGGCGGGTTCAAACCCAGCCCAGGTCTGCTAAACAACAATGACAACAACAACAACAAAAAACAGCTGGGCATCATGGTGGGCGTCTGTAGCCCCAGCTACTTGGGAGGCTCAGGCAAGAAAATCGCATAAGCACAAGAGTTTGAGGTTGCTGTGAGCTGTGACACCACGACACTCTACCCAGGGTAGCAGCTTGAGACTCTGTCTCAAAAGAAAATAAAAGCTTTCTATATAACTGCATCTTGGAAAATACCATAAAAAAGTAACAACACTTATAATGTAAACATATAGAAAAACAGTAGAAATAACTAACAAAAAATGTGTATGAGCAACATAAGGATAACTACAAAACTGTGAGAAGAACTGGAAGAGCCATTTAAATGACTGCCCATTCCGTAATGTGAAGTACTAAAGAGTTAAACATATCAGTTCTTCCCAATTGTAATTTATAGCTCTCATGCTATTTAAGCACTAACACAATTTCTGAGGGAGGACAGGAAAGAGATGAGTAATGAAGATAGTAAAATATATTACAGAGCGACAATTACAATGTTGTGGTCTTTGCACAAGAATTTAAAGAAAAAGAAAACTATGGCCGCCAAATAGATAGTACTTTACATGAAAATTTAATGTATAATTAAAGATGATCACAAACCAATCAGGAAGGTAAGCATAATTTTTATTTAATATAGGAATAATTGGTTAATAATTTGGAAATAAAATGAATTTAAGTTTTTATTTCATATGTAATACCAAAATAACTTACAGATAAATTAAAAAACATAAATTTTTCTTTATTAAACTACTGAAGAGGGTGGGAGTCTGGAAATGAAAAGCATTAAAGGGTAAAAGATTCCAAGGTTCTTATGGATGAGTACAGGATGGAGAAATGAATGAAGGATGAGCTGACATAGGGGTGACACCCCAAAAGGACAGTGTGTAATGTGCAGGTAGGTGCCTCAACTAATAAATGCCACACGACTTAAGGGTGAACACAATAAACATTTCTTGTTCATATGAATTCCAAGTCTGAGGAAGACTGAGAAGCCTTCCTCCAGCTCAGATCCTCCAATGTGAAACATGGAGCCTCCAAGATCGCCACAGCAGGGAAAGAGAGAGCCAAGGCAGTTCCCTGGCTCTTAGCTGCCTTGCATGAAGAATGACACATGGCACTTCTACCTACATTCCATTGGCCAGAACTGGTCATCACCCCAACCAACCCAAAAGGGTCTTGAGTGGACTCTCCCAAAAGCAGAGCCTGGGGCCAGGATTTGAGTTGATTTGGGAGGTGATCCCAGGAAGCACTGAGGCAGAGGGAAGAAATGAGGGAGCATAGCTGCATGAATAAGCAAGTTACTGATGCAGGCAGCCCGAGCCCAGTTCTGCTGGGAACCTCTAGGGAAAGTGGATAGAACATGCCTCAGAGCTGTCCCACCAGAGGGGCAAGGAAACTTTGATAGTCACTCACCTGTTCCCCTCCATTAGTGGTGAAGGCTGCTGTCAGGGGCATTAACTACCCAGCACTTCTGGCCTACACCAAATATGGGCTAAGATCCCCCCCCTCACCCCTGAAGCCAGAGAAAGCCCTCCAACAGGGTTGCAGCAGCCTACAGTGGGAACCATCTGAAAAGGAAAGGTGCTCCAGCATAGTGGGCAAAGACTGGTAGCAAGTGCTAAAGAAGGGGGCATGTGGATATTTGACCAGACAACTGTCTCTGCCACACATTTAAAAAGTCGGGCTCCTGGGAACTTCAGTTGCAGCCATCTAAAAAGCAAAACAACATCTAAAACAAATGACCAGCCTTATCTAGCCCACTCCTGGAAGAGATGCTCTTAAAATCACAGCTATTATTGCTAGATCTGTCCCTCCAACAAAGCCTGAGACCCAAAATGCTTCCAAAATGGTTCCCTGGGTGAGGAAACTACTGTTGGGGGAAATGCCCCACTAGTTTGGGGGGATTCCAAGATGAAAAAATATGGTCCTCAAGTAGCATGTGGTGTTTGGGGTTGACTAGTATACACTGGCCCACAGAAACTTCAAAAAGAGTTCCAAAGAAACACAAAGGAGGGGAGGCTATAGGTCTCCCTGGAGGGCCTCGGAGGCTCTGTTATATAAACAATGCCGGAGAAAAGTTTGTCATGAGTTGGAACAAGAGAGTAAAAGCCACTTCCCACAGCTTGCTGGTGGTGCTTCCAACAGCTGGTGCATTAAGTAAATTATTTATTTAAAAAGTAAACACAAAGTTACATTTTAAAATATTTAACGCTGAAAATTTATTTAACACAAGATTTCACTCTATAAATCACAAGGATTTATTTTCAATTTGTGAAGTTTTTATTTTTTTCTATTGGTATGGCTTCATGTTCTCTGCTCTCCACTTCCCCAAAGTGCAGAGTTTCCATATTCCTCGTTATGTAATTATCCAGAGATTATTGAGCCTGCACTGTGTCTGCTCACTCCTCAGAGAATTCTGAGCACCTTTCTCCAAAATACAGAGAGGGGAAGTTGATTGTGTTCTTTAAAACCAAAGGCAGGTAACTAATTTCACAAGGACTGAGCAGCCTTCCTCCATCTCAGATCCTCAATCTGAAACATGGAGCCTCAGAGATTGTCACAGCAGTGGAAGAGAGAGGCCAAGAGGGAGCCTGGCCATCATCACAAGTGACATACACAAATTCTTCCACCCACAGTCCAGTGGCCAGAGCTGGTCATGTGACCCCAACCAACCCAAAAGGTTGGGCTGATGGTACAATATCTTCTATCTCAGAGCTACCCACAATTTTCTCAGTGTTTTTTTTTCACTTTCTTTGAACATTTAGAAAGCAAAAAAGTGTGTGCTTCATCAGGCAAAATTTGCCAGAATCTGCCCCAACAGGACAGAAGCAGCCAGCACAGTCATCTTAATGAGCACTAATTAAATGTCCCATGGAAGAAAAAACAGACACCACAAGATGCAGCAGTTTCTCAGAAATTGCTTCAGGAAAGTTCACGTCAGTTAGAAAAGATGGCTGTGGACAGCAGTGGTCCTCATCCCGGTCAGTGGTACCACCATCCACCCCTGATCCTCTGCCCTCCCGTCACCTCCCACATCCACTCAGGCTCCATGGATTCCAGTTCTTAAGGACCTCTCACATCTCTGCTTCCTCCTCTCCATTCTCTGAACTGCTGTCTGAGCACCTGCCTTATCACGTCTTACCTCAGCCACCTGCAAATGCCCCAGGAGCTGCTGTCTCTGCCTTCCTCCCCTCCCCTCCCGGCCCACACACCCTGGACAGAGTGGCATCTCAAGCTGTGGAGCTCTCTCCCTCCCCTTCATTAAACACTTTGGTAGTTTTCCACCTGTTTCCCCTTGATCCTCATAGTACAAGGTGTCTGTGAATTCCCCCAAATCATTTTTTGTTTAACTTTGTGGTTTCACTATCATGGTAATCTTTTTTTAAAAATTCAATAGAAGCATATTCTGGATCATGTAAATGACCACGTCATACCAACTGCTGTCACGTAATTTCACCATATTGATTCTTGCATTTATAATGTACTTGATGCTGTGGTCTGAAAATTCGCGACCCCTAATATTCATGTGTTGAAAGTGAATCCCCATTGCGGTGGTATTAAAGGGTAGGGCCTTTGGGGAGATGACTAAATCATGAGGTAGAGCCTTCATGAATGAATTAGTGTCTTATAAATTGATGGCGAGAACTAGCTTAGACCCTTTTGTGGCTTCTGTCCCTTCCACTATGTGAGGACACAGATCTGTCCTCGCTGGAGGACACAGCAACAAGATGCCACATTGGAAGCAAAGACCAGGCTCTCGTTGGACAGTGAAACTGCCGGGGCCTTAGCCTTGGCCTTAGAGCCTCCAGAACTTTATAGATTACTCAGTCTTGGGTACTTTGTTATAGCAGCATAAACAGACTGAGGCAGTTGGCAACATCTGAAATCAAGAAATATTAATTATCATGGACTAATGAGAAAATAAATCAGACTTAATGTACAGAGAGGAAACTGATGAGAAAATTAGCCATCGTACAACCATGTAACATGGCACATAGCACACCAAATTCATGAGAACCTGAACACCAGCTTTGATAACCAGAAACAGTGACGTAGTTTTAGCAAAACTAATTTCATCCATCACATTAAACTCCGAAGTTACTCCAAATGTATTTGATTTGTAGCTGTGTTGATATTTTATTCATACATTTGTTTTGGTTTTGTTGTCAAAGAAAGCTCTAAGTATAAAGGTTTAGACCAGTGGTTCTCAACCTTCCTAATGCCACAGCCCTTTAATACAGTTCCGGTGGGTCGCAACCCACAGGTTGAGAACCGCTGGTTTAGACCTATTTAATACTTAATATGTATTTGAATTTTATTATAATAAAAATAATTTAAATCAACACTAGGTATCTATAAGATTCTTGTTTTCCTTTAAAGGCATTCACATATTACTCCTATTTGAGAAACTCTGGCCTCCAAATGAGGCTGAAACTCCATAACAAGGCATATGTGGGAGAAAAAATGATGTTCTCTTAACTTTTCATCCATCTCCTCCCACCCCCCCATTTCCCAGCCCCCTTACAATGAGTCCTGGCCAATGAGCTGTGGGCATAAATGACAATGCGTTCATTCCAGAGGAGCCAGAGAGGAACTCTCCCATTCTCTGCCTGTGCTGGTGCTTACATAGGCCACATTTTCCAGTGGTGAGGCTGCAAGCTGGGCAAAGGTCTGTCATCTTGACCCTCAACTGACCTGTGAGAGACACACAGTATGTGTGTGAGAAATAACTTTTGCTGGGTTAAGCAACTAAGATGATGGAGTTGATTTGTTACTGTGACAGACTTTAGTGAATAATCCTGACCAATACAGCTTCATGAGCTGAACCTTCCCCCCTCACCAAGCCTTTCCCATCACACTCCATGCTCCAAGTAATTCTTGGTGCAATGACTTGAATACACTCAGCTGTTCCATGACACCCTACCCGTGCACATGCTGTTCCTTAGTCCTAGAATGCCATTCCCTGCACTTTCCTGCCCTCCTCCCTGCCCATCACTATGATTCATCCTTGGAAACCCAGGTCAGATATAATTAAAAACCAGGAAGTTTTCCTCCCTTTCCTAACTCCCTAAGCCCCTATTACCCATAAATTCCTCAGAATGCTCATCTCACCATATCATAATCACTTGTTTTTATGTCTCATCCCACCACATCTGCACTCCGCCTCATCACACAGTGGCAGAGCAGTGACCAGCAAATGGCTTCTCTACCTCCTCAGGGCCAGCACTCAAGAGTAGGGAGAATTTGGCCACTGGTCCAGGAAGAACTTCCTGCAGGGGGCTGGTCTTTGGGCATTTGAAGGAAGCTGGGTTAGATCCACTACTCTCTAAGGGAAACAGCAGCAGTTCCCACCTGTCTCTGTCCCAGGAGGCCTGAACTGTCCTCCAATCTTTCCCCAAACACAGTGCTCTTCAATCCCCTACAAAGGATTTTGATTTGACCTGGGCAGGAGTGGGCTAGGGCCTTGGACTCAAAATGTGAGCCTGGAATAAGCAACACCTACAAGAACATAGGAGAGGAGCCAGTGAGAAAAGCAGAATTTTAGGCCTTACTTCAGACCTCTTGAATTGGAATCTGCATTTTAACAAGATCCCAAGAAGATTCACATGCCCAGCAATAGTTGAAAAGCACTGGCGCAAGGCAGCCAAACATAATCTCCCCCACCTATAAAAGATAACTTTAATAACAATACTTTCCATTTTCCATTATATTTGTAATATCTGGTGAATGCTTTATGTCACTAAATCCTTAGAACAATTTGAACATACTTGTTTTACCAATAAGGAAACTGAGCCTCAGAGTGATTAGGTACCTTGCTGAGGATCACACAATTTTTAAGTGTCAGAGCCAGAATTTAAAGGCAGTTCTGATGGACTCAAAAACCCTTACCCTCATAACCACACACTGCATAGCATCTTGCGCTTCGCAAAGTTCTGTGAACATATAGCCTTCAAAACCTGGACCAAAACCTCCCGTTCCCCTTCATGCCACCACTGACTTGGTGCTTATCTCTCTCTATTCTATCACTTACTACTCCACATATACCACTATCCCCAAGAGGTTGCCAGTTGTCCCTGGGTAAAGATTTAAGGGTTTGCTCAATAAATGTTTGGTGAGGCAATGAAAATACTTTCCCTTTGATCATGAAAGCACAATTGTTATTAAGTAAAGAAAAGTGAACACTGAGGTTCCTAGAAAAGTTCAGTGACTTGCCCCAGGTCATCAGGAAACCTAAGACCTCTGGGAATGAAACCCAACTCCCCTCTCAGACTCTCAGTACAGATTTCTTCCCACTCTTCCACTTTCCCTGGATTTCCCTCTTCTGACCTACATTACCAGGCAGTTAACAAAACCATCCTTTTCAAAGAACTCCCCCACATACACGCATCTTCAAAAGGGGCTCTGCTCCACCACCAGATGGACCAAATTTAGACATTGTCAGGAAGCCACCAAGGGAAAAAGTGAGGAAACTCAGGATACTTGAGACAATGGGGCCCCTGGACCCAAGGGGGAAAAAATCCTTTAAGAAAGAGCCTCTAACTAAAAAGCCCATCCAATCCCCTACCCAGTGACCCCAATGTCAAGAAAGGACCCTCCAAGGAGCTCCTAGTAGGCCAGGCTAGTGGAGACCAGCCCACCCTCCCTGACCAGGCACCACAATCTTCCTGTAGTCAGCGGGATTATGATTCCACTAACCAAGACAGCCCTTTTCTGTCCCTTTATTGGCTTTAGAAAGAAGCTAAGACATGTAACCAACTCATCCAGAGGAAAGTAAAACATTTGCTGGAGATATCCAAATACATAAAAATTTTCTCTTGAACTGAGAAAAAAATGGGATGAAAGAAGCCAAGTGGGATAACCTAATAACTGTTTTGTTTTTGCTTTTCTGAGCATGATGCCACTATGTTGTTGAGCGCTGTTTTCAGGCCTGAGATGCACCGATGAGGGGCTGGAGCTAAAAGGCACTGCACCCCCGCTTGCCAACCCTGTGCCTAGGAACAGGGGTCTACCTGCCCAGAAGGGGCATCTTTTGTGAATTCATACACAGGCTAGTGCAGGCTACTCTAGATACCATGGAAAGAAAAAACATCAAGAGTGAAAAGGGTCCATGTTTTTGTTTGGGTTTCTTAAAATCAGATCCTGAGATTCCTATGAAAGTGTACTCATACACACAGGAATAACTGTTAGGTGACTGACTGAAGAAATGAGACAAGAAAAAAAGCAAGTGAAGCAAGGGTAACAGGCCAAACAAACACCCACAGAGGCCAATCTGACCCAACTCCACAGTGGATCTTTAGAGACAAAGGATGACAAGCCTCAGACTGTCCCAAGTAAAGGCAAAAGAGCCAAACTGTACTCCAGCACCCATCAGTCATTGGTTAGGGGCAACCTCTCCCCCTCCACCCACACACACCACTGCCAGGGAGATGTAAATTCCTAAGCACTCCTTGTTCTCATTTCCTACAAACAAAGCAGGACCCTGCAGCCCAAGGGTTATCCTCCAACAAAGAGATGGAGGGGCTGGCAATTGGGAGTGAAGGCACCCAGGATACCAATATGCACCAAAATGGCAAAACTCATGATAAAAGAAAATGCCTCAAAAATATTTCGAAATTAAATGAGTTACAGGGCATCTTTCAAAAATCACTTTCTGCCCCTCTCTGTTCTTTCTCCAGTGAAGCATTCTATAGCATCATCCAAAGCAATCCAAATATTAAATTGAAATGCTTTTCTAAAGTTGGGCTGTCAGGCAATCCCTTTCTTTTTCACCTCCTAGTGCTCCTGTTTCATGCTATCTTGTCCTAAAGATAAGCACAATGCTTGCCTATTGCTCCAGATGCCTCTTTCTTTCATTGTGCTCACTAGCTTAATACTACCCCCAACACATGGCCTCTGTGAGCAGTAACACAGATTGACTTCACAGCTCCTAACACAATCATGAAAGTGCAGGGCCACATAAAGCCAAGATGTTGAATGACAGCCAGGGATGAAGGTGGGACAGTTTGACAGCTGTCATCTTGGACCATACATCAAGGAAAAGAAAGGGAATGGAATCAACCAGGAGGGGGTGTGGTATCAAGAATAAATAACCACCAAGTTCCCTTAACTTCTCCTCACCCCCCACTCCCAGCAGGCAGATACTCTGCAAAGGTGTCCCCAGACGCCTCTGCCTAGCACTGGTACAACCTTCCCTCTTCCTCACCACACCTCGCCCCCAGAGCCAGACATGGAAAGGAGTGTAAATGTGGTCCTATATTTGAAATTAATGGATAGGATATTTCACAAGTTCCAATTTTTCCCCCTGCTAATTCCCAAATGCTCTGCCTGTATCCTTTTGCTTAATCATCTTTGGTGCTTCTGTGTTTATCTAGTTTTAAGAAGAGTTTCCTTTCATTTAGCTGGGTCAGAGAGCTCTAAAGACCTAGGTTCCAATTCCATCTGCACCACTATCAAACCGTGTGAACTTGGACTGGGGTGGGGGCTCAGTTTTCTCATCTGAGAAATGGAGATGATTCCACCTTCTTTGCAGGCTTGTGGAGAGGATAAAATAAGGTCAACTATAGGTAAAGTGCCCAGCATGTTGAGATGAGCTCCTTTCCTGGTGCCTTTTCTCTTCTGCAACCTCACACACCTGGAAAGATGCCCAGTGCGTTTCCCAAGAAGGGCCCTCAGGCTGGCGAGGAAAATGAAATCAGCTCCTGACAGCATTATCCCCCCACAAGCAAGTTTCGTGGGGTGTAGACACGCGAGTGCGCGTACACACACACACACACACACCCGCGGTTCTGGCACTGCTGTCCCATTCCGCACGAAGAGGGTCGAGAGTTAGGGTGATAAAGTCCTCCCGCCCACGCCAAGGCGGCGCCCCAAAACAGGTTGGCGCCGGAGCGCATTGCACTTACCGGGGGCAGGCCGCGCTGGGCAGCCTGGGGCTGGCCGGGCCGGGGGCGGCGGGGGACGCGGGGTGGGAGCGGCCGCGGGCATGGCGCAGCGGCAGGCTCTGGGAGAGCCTGGAGCAGAAGTGGCAGCTCGAGGACCAGGTTCGACGGCCGAGCGGGTGCGAGAAGGCGGAGCGCGACGAGCAGCAACGATCCCGCGCCGGCTCTTCCTCTTTCTTCTCTCCCTCCCGGGCCAGCCAACCAGCCCCGCGCCGCGCAGTGCCCGACGACAGCCACCGGGAACGTCTCCGGGGACGCAGGGCGTAGCAACCGCGCACCAGCAGCAGCCGCCGCTCTGCGCCGGCCCCGCTGCCGTACGCGGCGCTCCTGTCCCCAGAGGCCGGGCGGAGCCAGGCTTTGAACTTGCGCCCACACCTCCTACTCCTGTGAGCGTCCGAAGGTGGCCCTTGGGGACCCTTAGGCGGCCCCGCCTCTCCCCGCCCCGCGGAGTCTAGCCTTCCCACTTCCCTCCTTCCCGGCGCAAGTCACTGCCATGCGCGCAGTGGAACCTGGTGAGAACAGGTTTTGAAGGCGCGCTTCGCTGGGGTTCAGCGTGGTTGGCAGCCAAAGGCATCCCCAGAACCCCCACCAATCCTCGCGCCTCCCTGCTGGGCAGGAGCCAGACTTTCTGCACAGACTAGGGCCCAGAGCATCCCTGCTATAACAGCCTTGTTCCCCAGATTCAGAGACCTGTCCACACCCATGGCCTCAAAGACAGATGCTGCAAAGTGGTTCTCCCAGCCTGGTGGCTTAATGGCCCCTTGTAGTGTTACACCACTCCCTAGCAGCATATACCCACTCCTCATATTGGCAGGTCGCCCAGGTCTGCAGACCAGGGACGGAGGAGGGAAAGGGGGGCATATCCTTGGGTACTGGTTCCCAGAGGCCTCCTGGGAGAGATAATGAATGCACTGGAAAACCATACCCCCTCTCCACAGGGCCATAAGTACAGCATGACCTTGATTTTGCCTTGCCTAATCAGAAGAGTCTTGTCTGACATTAGTGCTCGGTGAAATCGTTCACTTTAGATGGAACACCAAGGCCAAATTGATAGTACCAGGCCAGCTCCCAGATACGAGGGTCTGTGTTTATCTTTATCACACATAAGGAGAAGTGCAGAAGAAAAACCCATGTTTCTTCAGCTGCTCAGGGATCACCATAAGAACACAGTGTCTTTCCAGGCCTCCACACAGCCATCTTCAACATATTGCCTTTTCTCCTCAGACTTGTTGCCTCAGGGTGGTACAACTGCCACAAGGGCCTTTTAAAGGTCTGGGAGAAAAAGAACTGGTTCTAGCTGGTTTGTTGAGCAGAAAATCCAAAGGCATCATCAAGGACCATTTTCAGCAATCCAGTTCACCAGCAGCAAACCAAACAGCGAATGTCCTACCTTCTCCAAGTCACTCACCTTCTAATGGGGAGAGACAAAAAATAAAATAATCAAGTTCAGTGATAAATATGGAGATAAATGAAGCAAGGAAGAGGGAATGTGTCATTATTTTAAATTGGGTGGTCAGCATAGGTGACATTTGAGCAAAACCTAAAGGAAGAGCTATTGGAAATCTCTTGCAGGTGAGTATCCCTGAGACACTTAAATACTTTCTATGTAGAATCCTTTAATTGCTACCCTTCCTGGCGCTATCATCTATATTTTAGGAGAAAATTAAAGTTAAATAAACTGAGTTTTAGAAAAAGGTTAACATCTGTGAAGGAGAAATCAGATGACTTGTGTTTTCTTCTTTGCAAAAGCAGTAGTCTAGCAGTGTTTAATTACTGGTTGTATAATTATCATTTGTATTTAAGTATGTGTACACAAGACACAATCCCAGTGAACACCCTAACTCAAGTTATATTACCTCACATCAGTGAGGGACAAACATAAGGCATCTTGTTGAACACTGTCCAAAAACTTGCTCCTTCTGACCTGGTAAAAGAACCCCAATTTTCAGCTGTTCTAGCCTCTCCTGCAGCCAGGAATGGCCATATCAAAAGTTTCTGGCTAATAAAATATAATTGCAAGAGTTATGTGGTACTTTAAGGAGCCTATCAGTAGGCTCCTTAAAGATGCCCATGCAGCTGATAGATGCACTCTGTTGTCCCTCTCATCCCTTTTCCTTCATCCTAAAATACAGACAAGATGATTTAGAGGGGTCAGATTATTGATTTCAGTTCTTCATTCCTTAATGGAATTAGACAGCACATCTTTTATGGTACATGGAGTGTACTGATTTTAGGTGTGGCTGTGTTTCTTACTTTAGCTAATAGAGTATTATTGGACACAATGGAGATAAAAGCTTGGGACGTAGTCCCATGATTTGTTTTGCCCTCATATGCTTCTGCCAGTAGCCTAGATAGCTGCAGCAGACCCAAATTTCAACCTGTACCTAAGTTCAGCCTGAAGCAGAGCCACCCCAATGGAATGTAGACCTAGAATTAAGACAGATAAATTCCCATTGTTGTAAGCTCCTGAGTTTAGGGGCTGCTTTATTAATCAGGATTATTACAGCAGAAGCTAGCTAACATGATGGCTGGAGCCCCAACTGCCTGGCATCCAAGCGCTAAGAATTTCAGTGAAGAAAAATGAAAGAAGCCTGAGTCCCTTATGACATCATGAAACTACCACACCACCTCTGAACTATCAACATGGGACTTTCCTTTAAAGAGAATGAATCCTTGTATGTTTAAGCTACTATAGTCAGAGCTCTTGTTATTACCTGTCAAATGATGGTTTATATAAATTTGCCCAAAAAAGAAGACACTTTATTTTCATACTGAGAGAAACATTGAACACACACATTTGCAATCATTTAAATGTAAAATAGAAGACAGAAAAAGAACATCATGCTTATAGTGTGCCACTAAACTAGGAATTCATTTAGTATTCATTTAGCTGAAGAGAATGGAACAATAACCAGGGTGGTCTAGCCAATGTGTCAGAGCTGTTTTGGTTGTAAGTGAGCAAAATTCGCTCAAGCAACACAGCTTAAGTGGCAGGGAGCACAGGACATTTTAAGGATAGCTGAAGAGATCTCAAAGACATCCAAGAGCAGATTCGACACCACTTTATGATCTTACTCTCCAATGTCCCCCACGATGCTATGTCCCAGAATCCAGTTTCTCCAGGGAGTGAACATACGTGGCCTAGCATACTTATTCTAACCAGGCCACTCAAGCCACTGCTTTGGGATAGGTGTCCATCCCTGGTCCAAACAGCCATGGCTCAGTGGGAAAGAAGATGGAGGAAGAACACTGGAATGACAATCATTCTGAAGCTGTACATAGGACAGTTTAAGCAAGGAGGGGAAGTCACATTTGGTAGATATACTGACCGACACATCCAGGACACCAGATATGCCTTGTTGAGAAAACAGCTAGAAATATTTCCAGGATATCAAACCTGGATGGAATACCATTGTGTTTTTACAAGTGGGTTGGAGGAAAAACCTAAATAAAGGGATAATGAAGCCTTCAAGGGAAATTTCCCTACTTTGCAGCACAACCCAAGGTGACTCAAGTTTGAGATCTCAAAACAATTTTTCAAGGAGAATAATTCAGAATATACTGGAGATCACTATTCTAACAGAATTGAAATGTGTTTTCCACAGTTTTCTCATCCCCAGATGTCATCATCTCTCTCCTTCCCTCCCCAGGTAAATTTAAGAGATTACTTTGTATTCCCCATCTACACTCTTAATTCTGCCAAGCTCCTCAGACCTGCTGCCGTCTAACTTGTTTCCCTATCTTTCTTCATTGCAACTTTAACTACATTGCCAAAGACCTCTTATCCACCAGACTTGGTAAGTATAATTCAGTCCTCGTTTTATTTCATCTCATTCAGCTGTGACCAGCCTTGAACCTCTCTCTCTTGCTCTGACTTCTGTAGCACCAGTCACTTTTGATTCTACCCCTCCTTCTCAAAGCAAACATCTTTACAGCTTCCTGGGTCTCTCTTCCTTGATTCAGTCCTGAAATATTGCTGTTTCTCGGGGTTTTATTCTTGTTTTGGGTAGAATCTTGCTGAGTGATCTTATCTATCTCCTTGGTTTTAATTTCAGACCAATCTCAGCTCATCTCTCCCAAGATACAACTCAGTTGCCTACCAGACAATTCTTCATAGACATCTCATAGACACTGTTTACCCAAAATAAAACTAAACTTCTTTCCCTCCAAATTTTTCCCTCCTAGTGGATTCTTGGTCTTATTTAACTTAGTTGTCCATGTCCAAACTACAAATTCAAGAATTAATGTCAACCCCACATTCAGTCACCAAATCCTCTTCTATTTGCTCTTCTTCCTGCCTATCTCCCCACCATTGCCTTGTTCAAGTTCTTTTTCCATCTCATCACATCCTGTCTAGACCACTCCAACCATGTGCTCTCTTGCACTGCCTACTGTTCATCTTTACTACCAGATTATCAGCCTGACTGGAGTTAAAGAAATATTTCTCCATGTTGATCTATATGATTACACAATTTCTCCATTTAAAATCCTCTAGTGGCTCTATATCTCCTGAGAGTTAAAATCCAAACCCCTTAGCGTAATCTTCAAGACTCTTCAACCTTGAGTTCTGCCTACTACTCAGCCTTCATTTCCTGCATTCCCCCGTGGATGGTCTGGGCTCCAGTAGTGCCAATATCTTGCTTTGCCCTGGCCACCACCTCTCTCCTGTGCCCCTGTGTACTTCCTTTCAGTAAGTACATGGCCAAGCCATGATTACAGCCCATGTGGTTCCCCATTAGCTGTTCTGTCCTTCTACCTTTCCACCACTAGCAGCAGAAGGATGGGAAATTAGGGTGGACCAATGTGCTTGAAATGCCTACATCATGGCCAGTCTGATCTGTCCCCAATACAGACAACTGACCCAGTTGGTAATATGTATCCAGCCAGCAATTCTTATCTACCCTGAAAACAATCAAAATACTTCAATCAGGTTTTGGCAGACTCATTATGTTTTACCTGAGTTTACTCTAATAAAGGTTTCAAAGAGAAAGAAGTCAAATCCATGGCACAAGATAAAAGATGGGATTTCCCGTTGATGTCATTGATGCATGTAGCCTCTCTTCTCATTTTGTAAAACTGTGTGTCCAGCTGTGTGTAGATGGATTTAAGGAATATATATAAAATTTGCCACTTTTCCTGGCACAAACTCCTGCTTTTAAACAAATGAGTTTATTTCCAATGTCTGGTAAAGCTGCCATCTGGACTCTTCTGATACCCACAAATATGACACTCAATGCTATAAAATAAAAATGCAGATCATTATTTTCTGTATTATAGCAGTAAAAACAAAATCATTTGCAAAACTACTAATCAATTTTCAAATGCAGAATGGTAATAAAAGGAATGTCCAAAACATTCTCAAATATGGTAATGGATTCAGGGCAAGATTTCAAGTACCCTAGGATACTATGATACTTTTATAACTTGATCAGCATTTCTCAAAACACTGCCTATAATTAGACATAATAGCTAGAAAACTGAACTACTAGGCTTAAACCTGAAAAATCTAGACTGTAGTACAATATTATGTGTAATCTCTATTGAATTACCAAACTTCCCCTCAAAACAAGAGATCATAAGTAAACAATAACCAGTACAAAAATTCATATGTTTGCAAAATTAAAGTTGTCCATATGCACACAGACATTTGCAGAATGCATATGTACAGTTCATGCTTATGTATGGGATACACTGAAACTAAAAATGTCATAAAGAAATTCCTAAATTATGGGATCAAATTCTCTTATATAAAAATTCAAAATAAATTTATCTGTGATTTAGCTAAGCTTAAATTCTTCCTCTTTATCTTAATTTCAAAGGATAGAAAGTCACCTCAGACAAGGATGCTATCCTCACCAACAAATGAAGAGAAAGTGGTCAGACCTTTTTTGATTCCTATGTTTAGCCAAAGGGCTTGCTATTCTAGGACAGGGGTCTGCAAACAATATGAACCAGCAGCCATGCTGCCAATTTTTATAAAGTTTTATTGGAATACAGTTGTAGCCATTCATTTACATAATGTTTATGCTGCTTTTGATCAGTTGCGGCAGGGAATATATGGTCCACAAAGCATTTTACAGAGTAAGTGTGCCCACCCCTCCTATAGGATGTCATCATTGGTGTGTTCTGTCCTTGGATGAACTAGAAAGCAAGCCACCAAAGTTCACTGATTTATATGTTCAATATGTTCAAGATAGTCATTCTGGCTTAATCAGACTCTTTCAGTCTCCAACTGTCTCAGTGGATATACCCTCCTCATCTAAACATTTTCAGACTCCCCAAGTAGAGAAGGCCAATACAAAAGGAGAGCTGAACATTTCTGAACTATCCATTAGGAGCTTCCACAAAGGCTCACTTCTTTGTAAACCTCAGAACTCTATGAGATAGGGTCATTCTTATCATTCTCCTCAGGCTCCCATTCTTAAACATGAAAGCAGAGAATTAAGAAGCTTAACAAACTCACTCAAGGTCACACAACTGCTGAATAAGTTGTGGAAGCATCACTGGAATCCAGATCTTCTGATTCCAGTGCCTATGCTCCTTCCACCATACCTTGCTGCCTGATTGGTTTACTCACTGATTCATCAAATAAACAATTATTGAGTATTTCAGGGGTATCGGCTCTGTTACAGATACTATGCCAGGTAATGAAGACACAAAGTTCATCAAAAACAATGAAGAGTGACTAACTAAGGTATGATACAATTCAAATATTAGCAAGGAAAAATTAATAAGAGGCTAGTTCATGTGGCTGGTCAGAGAGATATTGAGTCCCGCTGGCATCAGGAAGTCTGTGCAGAGGTCTTTGGAATCTCAATTCCTTTCTGTTACAGAAATTCCACCATTTCTGGGAAACAACTCAAAAAAGCCAAGAAGTTAATTAAAAGTTATAGGGTTCTGGGTTGGGTGCAGTGGCACATGCCTGTGATCCCAGCACTTTGGGAGGCCAAGGTGGAAAGCTTGCTTGAGGCCAGTTGAGACTAGCCTAGTCAGCATAGTGAGACTTCGTCTCTCCAAAAATTTTTTTTTTAATTAGCCAAGTATGGTGGCACATGCCTGTAGTCCCAGCTACTCTGGAAGGCTGAGGTAGAGCCCAGGAATCAGGTTGCAGTGAGCTGTGATGACATCATTGAACTCTAGCCCAGGCAACAGTGAGAAACACAGTCTCAAAAAAAAAAAAAAGAGGGCAGCACCTGTGGCTCAAAGGAGTAGGGCACCGACCCCACGTTGGAGGTGGCAGGTTCAAACCCAGCCCCAGCCAAAAAGTGCAATAAATAAATAAATAAATAAAAATAAAAGAAAGTTACAGGGTTCTGGTCATGAAGCCCTGCTTGCCTATTAGAAAAACATATAGGGGTCATTGATTTTGTTCACAGAGCTGTTACATATAATGGAAGTTACTTCAACGTAGCTTTGAACAAGGCAATGCAAACTATAATCCAACACTTGACACATGTATGTCACATATATAAGGGAAAAGTACTCAATGACTTCTGTGCTGTAGGAGAAGAGATTATTTTGGAAGCTGTCAGTGCCTCTATGTCACCCCTCACCCTTGTCAGTGCCACTATGGTGCCCCATCACCATGTGCAAGAAATAGCCAGTGCATAGATTGTAAGTACAAGCTCACAAGAAGTGGACTTCCCATAGGTGCAGGAGAGCTCCAAGTAACCTCCACCATGGTCTTTTATTGAAATAATATATAACAGGTGTGGGGGCCCCACTAACGAGGACAACGTGCTTAAAGATCTCTACATGCTGGCTCCCATGGGCTCAACTCCCACCTAATGTACTACAAATGTTCAAAGTTCAACACCTGCTTGCTAATGAGCGACTGATCTTATCTCTTTAGAGCGCTTAGTTGCTTGAGGGCTCATCTCCAGGCTGCAAAACATCTCCATGCCTGCTAGGATATCATCCCACTCCCAGCGCCTCTATCAAGAACCAGTGACCACTGGTGCTCAGTCTCCTACATATCTCTCTTTCCCATTTAAGATATTTTTTATACAGGGTAAGGGAGAAACTCACAATTGTCTGTTTTGTCTGTTGTCATTGATTAGCTCTCCTTCTAGTTAGGCAAAAAGCGCAGAATAATTAACAAAATTACATCAATGAAAACCACTGAGGGTAATTAACAAAATTACATCAGTGTGGCATTGAGTGGTCGAAACCCATATCAATCCTCCCTCTCCGAACAGAAGCTCTAACTGCCAAACTACTTCCTGCTGAGAATGGACAGTGATATGTGGGGGCAGTTAGAGGTTTTTCAGAGGAGGCTGATCCAGGGTTCACAGTAAATGAAAATATGGGTTGACAGTTTGAAAGCAGTAACATGAACACATACTGTTCATACTTTTAAGGAAAAGGCTAGATAGCACATGAAGATAATTGTTTTAAAGTTTTTCTTATGATGTCTTTGTCAGACTTTTTAGGGTAATAACTAATAAAATAAGTTAGGAAATGTTTCCTCCTTTTCTATTTGGAAGAGAGTGTGTAAATTGATATTTCTCTCAAGTATTTGGTAAAATTCATCACTGAAGTTATCTGAGCATTTTTTGTAGAGATTTGTAACTGTAATTTCAGCTTCCTCACTAAATACAGGTCTATTCAGGTTATTTTTTCAAAGTGCTTTGGTAGTTTGTATATGTTTAGCATAAGACTGGCATACCAAGCCAAACTATTGCAGAGAATTATATGAACAAGCAACATTGGTCACAGATGTGTTTTGCTATCCATCAAATAATTAGTAAATTTTTAAAAATCAACATTTATAGGCACATAATTAAATGTCACTTAGAAAATCCTTAAGACTAGAGAAGTCTCCTGCTAATGTTGAGGTTTGATCCAGCAGGCAGGCAGCCACCGCTTTTCTTGTTGCTCTGTAATGATATGAGCAAAACATCAACCCCAATGCAGCACATAACTAGGTTCCCATTCAGACATATCAGGTTTTTTATAAAAAATGTTGTATTTGGGAAGGTGCCTGTGGGCCCTAGATTGGGCCCACCTGATAATTTCCCCGCTGTAAAGGTGTTCCCTTCTTACCAAATTGATAGCAGCATTCATTTGCTCAATGGAACCCCTTTCTAAACCTGGGGCATACACCTGAGGGTTTACATTCTCCTTGTTTCTTTTAATCACTGAATGAGAGATTGCCTTTCCCATTTTGATTGCTATTCCTTTTCCAACATTCTTTTCTCATCTGGCCTAGCTTCCCATAATTGTGGCATTTAGTAGTTTTAACTGTGAGGCTATTCAACAGTTCTTCTGACTATTTGATCTGAGTTCTGATTCTTCTGGGCAGTTGTTCTTACTTTGGCTCTAATTAATTCTTTAAATTATATTTTTTGGCTCAGGTTTCTTCTTTTAGGTTACTGTCAAGTTACTATAAAGTTTCCTTAATAACATTAAACACTCCTTTTTGCTGTTTGCCAAAGGTCTCACTTACTTTGAGTGTGTACCCCTTTGGTTTCTTTCTTACTGTTTGCAAAAGTCTCACTGACTGAGTGGATACCCCTTTGGTTCCTTTCTTGCTATTTGTCAAAGGTCTCACTGACTCTGAGTGGGTACCCCTTTGGTTCCTTTCTTGCTGTTTGCCAAAGGTCTCACTGACTCTGAGTGGGTTCCCCTTTGGTTTCTTTCTTGCTGTTTGCCAGAGGTCTCACTACTTTGTATGAGTCCCTTTCATTTCTTTCTTGCTGTTTGCCAAAGTTCTCACTCACTCCAACTGCAGCTCTCCTTTGGTCCTCGGTCAGGATGGGCCAAAGGTCTCACTCCAAGTACAGCTCCCGTTTGGTCCTCAGCAGGGATGGACAGGGTGTCACCTATTCCTCCCCTGTAATTTCCTTCTTATTATTTGCCAGAGGTCTCGCTTACTACAAGTGCTGCTCCCCTTCGGCTCACGAGCTGCCAGTAGCAGTCTTATGGACAGGGAATTGCCCCTTGCTTTCCTGTAATCTCCTTCTTGTTGTTTGCCAAGGGTTTCGCATTGTGTAGTTCCCCCTTTAGGTCCATGATGCAGTCCAAATCCTGCCAACGACACCACTTGTTGGTGCCGCTATATCACCCTGTCACCCTTGTCAGTGCCACCATGGTACCCTGTCACTGTGCATAAGAAATAGCCGGTACACAGATTATAAGTACAAGCTTGCAAGAGATGGACTCCCCATGGGTGCAAGAGAGCCCTGAGTAACCTCTGCTGTGGACTTTTATTGAGATGATATACAACATGTGGGGGGGAAGGGGCCATGTACAAGGACTACATGTTTAATGATTACATGCTCTCCCTCCTCCCCAGGCTCGACTCCCACCCTGATGCACCACAAATGTTCAAGGTTCAACACCTGCTTGCTAACGAGGGACTGATCTTATCTCTTTAGAGCATTTAGTTGCTTGAGGTCTTGTCTCCACGCTGCAAAACATCTCCCTGCTGGCTAGGAGATTGTCCCACTCACAGCACTTCCCTCAAGAACCTGTGACTGCTCCTATAAGCCAGGTGCTCAGTCTCCTACAAGAAGCTATGTTGTAAATTGGAAAATAAATGTTGAGGGCAGGGTGGACAAAACATCAGCCACATGGGAAGCAAAAAGGAATGTTCCTGTATAGTGAAACTGATACATAGCTTTACTGGTAGACAAGTCTGTGGTCAACAGCATGCCCTCTGGTCCTGGAATCATTACACAGCAGCCAGAGAAAATTATGAACATGATCAAATCACAGCACTTGACTGTCGGCCTTCTCAGCATGCTGTAGGAAGAAATGGGCAATAAGAGCAACTCTGCTTTCTCCACACTCAGGTAAGATTACAGTCAACAAGTACATTTGTAGAAATCATGGAGATGACGATTAAGATTGTAAAAGTGGTTTTCTTATGTCAGTGATAAGGTTAAAAAAAAAAGACTTATTTTATGATTCCAAGTGGCAAGCGCCTTTGATATATTTAGTATTTTAGAGACACTAAGTTTCAAATTTTAGGACTAAAATATCACAATATCAAAGATAAGATATCAGAAATTCATAAGGAGTTTGAGCTTTGTACAAATGAATCTATCACTGAGTAGGATTTTTCCTAACACTTTATGTTCTTCATTAATCACAGAAAGAAGTCAGTATCCTATTATGGGGCATGTTTAAAAGCCACATTCAAATGCTGCTTTAGTCTATGAGGAAATTCTTTCGCAGGCCAGATCAATCAAATGCAGAATAGAAATCAATAACATTCTCTTCCAAGTGCATTCACCCTCCTAGCTCTGAGTAGGATGTAACTATAGATCTAACAAATTTTGAGTGTAGGCTTCTGTAAGAAATTGCTCCAAAATTTCTGTGTGATAGTGCAATTCTAATATCCAAACCAGCAAACAGAGGTAACAGACACCTGCTGGCATCCTGAGTGCCTAAAATTGTGATTTAGTAGAAATAAGGAGTAAGAAGAAACCAGAGAGACAGTCTTGCCTATTGCTCAAGCTGACAGATATAGAAAAGCCTAGCAAAACAAAAATAAAACTTTTCTCCCTCTTGATGACATGAAACGATTTATTATTAGTCTTGATTTTAAATATGATGCTTTGTAGTATTTTAAAATTGTGGTTATTTTTTGAAACTAAAGTTGGTTAAATTGCATGTTCCAAACCCCCATGAGCAGCCTAAATTAAAGAAACAGTATAAATTCCTGAGTAAGCATGTTTTTTAAAAAAAAAAAAAAAAAAAAAGCACAACTTTTCTTGCAATATGAGCTCAGGGCAGTCATGGCTGAGTCTTGATATCCATTGTCTTTTGTTTGACTCCTGTCTTTGTCTTCTACACTTACATAAAGACTTCCTGGTTTGAAATTTCAAGAATTTTGCAACTGTTGCATGAATCTAGACCATCCCACTTACTCTGATAGTGGGTGGAGAACATGAGACCCAGGGAAATGAAACAGCCTCTTCTGTGTCAGAGAAGAGAATAAGGATAAAAAAAAAAAGTCCTCAATTTCTTCTGGTTCCCTTTTAATGATGTCATTCTTATAGCATTTTAGCAATAAGAAAATTGGACAAAATTCCCTCAAATTATCCGTATTTCAGAGAAGGTAGCAAATGTAGATTTTTCTTAAAGGCTATTTTTAGGAAAGCATTAAAAAAAATTATCTAACAAACAAAACTGATAATCATAATTCCACAACATTTGGCAGCATGGTAAATTTGTTTAAGAGAATGGATGGGATTCCTTTCATGCCTTTATATCTACAGAACTTTGTGCCCCCAATCTCTAGCAATCTCTAGTGCAGAACAACAAGTTATCATCAATCACACATCTTATAGAGATAGACACTATTATCTGAGTCTTTAGGAAAACAGAAGTTGAAGTGTACAAATGGAAATTGCTGGTAATGAAAATAGTCAAGATATGATTTAAAGAATATTCTCTCACAAATGAAAGCAAATGACACAAAATTAGTGACAGAATACTCAGTTCCCAGAAGGATGGTACCTCCTACACCTTGAACTTTAAGAAGGAGTCACCTTGGTTCTCAGACAGAACCTCAGTTATAGAGCATATTTTATGTGCCAGGTGCAGTGTTAATAGCTTTATTTAGATTTTCTTATTTACTCCAACTTATGTATGGAAATGGTTATGAGCATTTCAAAAATGAATTAGGTGAAGTCTAATAAAAAAATAAGAAAAAATAAAAAAAGTAGCTGGGTGTTGTGGCAAGTGCCTGAAGTCCCAGCTACTCAGGAGGCTAAGGCAAGAGGATTGCTTAAGCCCAGAAGTTTGAGATTGCTGTGAGCTAGGCTGACATCACAGCACTCTAACCTGGGCAATGAAGTGAGACTTTGTCTCAAAAAAAAAGAATACAAGATCTTTTTTCCTCTTTTCAGTGACATGAACGGTGGTAGGCAGGCAGGCTAAATTCCTCATGGACCTTCCAACTCAGGGTAAAGTACCCAGTCAGGGAAATGTCTACGTGACAATCCTTGAGTGGGGATTCAGCAGAGCAGGTGGGCTAAGACCTTTAGATTCTTAATCAGTAGTTTAAATTACGGAAGTTAAGATAGCTCAAAGGAGCAAAATTTGTCTCCCCCTTTCTCTTCTCCCTGTATATGTTATCTGGCCATTTCAGATGTTCCATTACCCTATGTTCCTATCCAACTGCTGCCCTTCACCCAACCTTCCTAGGGTCCTTGAGCTCCCCTTCTTTTATCTTTGCTATGCATTCTTGCACGTTTACTCTATTGCTGTACCCAATAAAAGACTCCTGAGAAGCAGGACTGTCGTAGCCCTTATGGCCCTGGTCTCGATCACAGCAGAAAGGAACCAGGCGAGACATGGATTAGAAGTACAAGCTTGTAGGAGGCTGGATAAACTTGATTGCAGGGTAGCCCCGAGCAACCTCCGCAGTAGCATTTTATTGAGACAGCACAAGACAGGTGAGGGGAGTATTAGACAATGACTATGTGCCCAAGGCTGGCCTTGGGCTCGGGTTCTCTCTCCGCAAGGAGCACCTGCGGACGAGGGCCCGCCCCCAAGCTGCAAATCATCTTGCTCAGAGGTCATGTGGCTCTTGGCATCCTCTACACAGGACCAAGGCTGCTTTGTTTCAGGTTGAAACATTGTACCTGGCACATGAAACAATGTATGCCCTTTCAGGATTCCAGGCTTTATGTTGTAAGTTTGTATGAAAGTCCTTTGATTTTTTTCCAGCACTTTCTCCCTTGCTGACCAGTATCCCAGGTCGGGATCCCTGGGAATCCTAA
>CAUYRH010174614.1:0-10038 GCA_963574655.1 Perodicticus potto | reverse complement strand
TAGTATTCCATAGTGTACATATACCATAGCTTGTTAATCCATTCCTGGGTTGGTGGGCATTTAGGCTGTTTTCACATTTTGGCGATTGTAAATTGAGCTGCAATAAACAGTCTAGTGCAAGTGTCCTTATGATAAAAGGATTTTTTTCCTTCTGGGTAGATACCCAGTAATGGGATTGCAGGATCAAATGGGAGGTCTAGCTCGAGTTCTTTGAGAGTTCTCCATACTTCCTTCCAAGAAGGTTGTATTAGTTTGCAGTCCCACCAGCAGTGTAAAAGTGTTCCCTTCTCTCCACATCACGCCAGCATCTCAAATTCACCCTTTTAAAGTGTACCGTTCAGTAGGCTTTAGTGCATTCACTGAGTTGTGTGACCACCATCCCTATCAAATTCCAGAACATTTTCTTCACCCCCGAAAGAAGCCCTATTCCCATTGGCAGTCAGCCATCGTTCCACCATCACCCCAGCCCCTGGAAACCACCAGTCTACTTTCTGCCTCTCTAGACTGGCCTATTATGAACATTTCATATCAGTGGAATCATACCATGTGTGGTCTTTTGTGACTGGCTTCTTTCACTTTGTTTTGTATTTTCAAGGTCTGTCCATGTTGTGGCATGAATTAAAATTTCATTTCTTTTTGTGATCAAATAATATTGGACTGTGTGTACGTACCATGTTGTCTTTATTCATTCATCAGTTGATGGACAGTTACCTGGTTCCCGCCTTTTGGCTACCATGCATATTTATGCTATGAATATTCTCATGCAGCTCTTAGTGAGGATGTATGTTTTCAAGTTCTTTGGGATATATACCTAGGAGTGAAACTGCTGGGTCCTATGGTAACTATTCTCTATATTTAACTTTTTGAGGAACTGCTTGTTTACCACGCCATTTTCCATAGGGCCTGCACCATTTTGCATTCCCCCAGCAAGGTCTGAGCATTCCTGGTTTCTCCACATCCTTTGTTATTGTTTGTCTTTTTTTTTTGTTTTACTTGTCTTAGGCTGAAGCTGTATATCACTGTGATTTTTCAGTTTGCATTTCCCTGATGATCAATGATCAATGATGTTGAGCATCTTATTCCATATTACATTTTATTCTAGCAACTTCAACCTGTCATTTGAACTGACCACATGTTTGGATGCAATCCTTTCAGTTCCTGGTCAAATGCAAACAGCCTGTTTGCTGAAAAAAAATTATTGAGTATGTTGGGGCTGGTGAGAGAATTCTGAAGTTTACCATTTAGATTGGCATTGAACTTTAATTTAGAAACCTATTTAAGTTGGCATTGAACATTATTTAGCCATCTTTGGACAAGAGTGAATTCTTTGCACAGCTCTAACCCCCATTGCAGGGTTCTATCTATCTATCTATCTATCTATCTATCTATCTATCTATCTCTTACCACTATGTGCCCTGACCCTGGTCCTCTGCCCCTTTGCACTTTAAGAAAGTGCTCCTTCAGTGACCTGGACCTCTTCTTCTCCATATTTGTCAGCTTAGCCTCCAAACTACAAATTCTCCCAAAGAAGAGACCATGCATGAAGAAGAAACCATGTCTGGCCCATAGCTCAGTAGGTAGGGTGCCGGCCACATACACCAAGGCTGGCGGGTGCGAACCTGGCCCAAGCCAGCTAAACAACAACGACAACTGCAACTACAAAAAAAAAAAAAGAAGAAAAAAAACATAGCCGGGTGTTGTGGTGGGTGCCTGGAGTCCCAGCTACTTGGGAGGCTAAGGTAAGAGAATCGCTTAAGCCCAAGAGTTTGAGGTTGTTGTGAGCTGTGACACCATGGCACTCTACCCAGGACAACACCTTGAGACTCTGTCTCAAAAAAGAAAAAAAAAGAAGAGGAAGAAACCATGTCTGATTTTCTCAAGAAATATGCAACATCTCTCCTTCTGTTTGATTGGCTTATTCCTTCTCAGTTTTCTGTCTCCCACTAGGTATGAGCAAGTGAGAAGACCCTTCCCAATTCCTGCCTTAGAGGATGGTCCCGCCATCTTGGAGAAGACCCATTCCGCCATTGGCTCCTTTACTCTCCAGGGCTCCCAAGTATGCAACTCTCTGGTGTCCTGTAGTGTGCCATGGTCCAGTTAAACAGCTGGAAGAGGTTCATCCACTGGGATGGAATCTGTCTGCCAATCTTAGTTGCTTCTTCTACAGCAGGGATTTTTCAAGGTATGATCCAAAGACTACCTGAATCAGACTGACCTGCAGGCTGGTTAAAACTCCAGAAGTATTGAACCAGAATCTCTGTGGAGTGGCTCCTGAAAAATCTACATTTGGAACAAACTCCACAAGGATTCTTCTGTACATGGAAGTATGAAAAACAGACACTTAGAAGTATTATTTTTAATTTATTGCTAATAAACATACATGTATTTATAGAACTCCTTAAAAACTTGTATTTTTGTCCAAACATACACAAAATCAGCAGAATGGAGACTCAAACCCAAACCTTCCAACTCCTTGTGTAGGCTTCTTCCTCTATACGACAACTGCCCCACTGTTATCTGGAGAAACCTCAAGGGTAAAGCCGTGCAGAGCCTGTCACCAGCTTGATACCAGAGTCATTTCACTTTCCTGGAAGATGCTGGGTCCCTGGATCTCATTCCATATCTTTAATTCTTTCTCTGTCCCTTCTGAAACATACATTTCAAAACCAATAATCCTGGAATGTATGTTAAGCAATTTCAGGATAAATATCCACGTAACTGAGGTATCAGCTTATTCGTGCCATCTTCCCACACTATCTCATCCCCCAGCAAGCAGAAGAGATGGCATGCAAGCTTAAATAACCATAGACCCAACTCAGCTTTATGCACCAAAACATATCAGCGATTACTGCTCCCCTGTGATTGGCTGTCCTCGATAGGATGTCCACCTTGGTCTAATCAGGTGTGACCAGGATAAATGAGACACCTGGGCAACAGAGACTGTGGGCAGGACAGTGTCATTCAGAGTTGCAGGCACAGCAGTCACCATCACTCACATCCCTAGTACAGTCCACAAAGTGATCACATCACGAAGTTCTACTAAAAGTAAATTCAATGATAACAACTAGGGTTTCATATGGTTTAATGTCGTTTGCTAACTTACTAAGGCTTCAGATAGAAACAATACCACCTCCTCCTCTGTTGTAAATACAATTTCAGTAATAATCATCTATTCAACAATAATTATTAATCAAACTGGTCCTTTTGCTAGACATTAGAATATAGTTTATATTCTGAGAAGGATTCAGCATCTAGAGAGTGAAATCACAGTGTAAAAGGGGAACTTCTTGCCATCAACACGTATTTTCAGTGTGGGACATCTGAGAATAATAAGCCATGTGACCTTGACTGAAATTCCTTGAGATTTTCTACCCCTATTTGTAAAATAAAAACAATGAATTCTGGCCAGGCACGGTAGCTCATGCCTATAATCCTAGTACTCTGGGAGGCCAAGGCAGGTGGATTGCTTGAGCTCACAAGTTCGAGACCAGCCTGAGCCAGAGCGAGACCTTTTCTCTAAAAATAGCCAGGCATTGTGGCAAGCACCTGTGGTCCCAGCTACTTGGAAGGCTGAGACAAGAGAATCACTTGAGCCCAAGAGTTTGAGGGTGCTGTGAGCTGTAACACCACAGCACTCTACCAAGGGTGACAAAGTAAAACTCTGTCAAAAAATATATATATTTATATATTTTATATGTATATATAACATAAAATTAAAATTAAAAAGAAGAAAAACAGTGAATTCTTACTCATCGGTTTGTTATTAAAATTAAATGATATATGTATTTTAAAGTGTCTAACACATAAAAGATGTTCCATTAAATATTAACTTTAGTTTCTTCCTCTGAGAATGAGAATAATTCAAGCAGTCCCTGAGTTAACAAATATCCAACCTATATACAACTTGAATGTACGAAGGAGGCTATTACAATAAGTCCCCGAGTTATAAACATCTGACTGACATATGACTTATACTTATGAACAGAGGTTATTGCAGGTAACAGGTAAATGTACCTGTTCCAGCTTACAAACAAATTCAACTTAATAAAGAACCTATCTCATTCATAACCTGGGGACTGCCCGCAATAGAAACACAGGGTTGTTACAAAGGCTAAATCTTTTAGGGAAAGGTGGTTTGAGAGTTCGGACGTCATCTACAGGTTGTCATTAGTTAATACATTTGAAGGGAGGTGGCAGGTGAGTTCTTAAAAACTTAGCTTATTGCTCCATCTAGTGATAGACTATAATCCTGGATTCATTTTAGAAAAAGTTGAAGTGAGGTTAAACTGAAATGATTTCTGCTTCCTGGGTCTGATGAAGCGACTTCTAGCTTTCAGAGCTCCTGTTTAAGAGAGGCCTACGCCTACACCCCAAGAATTTGAGGTTGCTGTGAGCTATGACGCCACGGCACTCTAGCCAGGGCCACTGAGTGAGACTCTATCTCCAAAAAAAAAAAAAGAGGCCTACAGTAAAAATGTATTTCTCACATTGCCCAGAAATAATGTGTAGGAGAGATGATAATGTACCCAAAAGCACTTGGCATGAAGTAAGTGCTGAACAAATGTTCAATCCAGTAGTCCCAAATATTCTTACCTTCCTTTTGGTATTTTACTTTCAAACGCTGACCCTTAAGAAAGACTAGTTAAGGCCAGGTGCAGTGGCTCATGCCTGTAATCCTAGCAGCACTCTGGGAGGCTGAGGCAGGTGGATTGCTTGAGCTGAGGAGTTTGAGACCAGCCAGTGCAAGAGTGAGATCCTGTCTCTAAAAGTATTTATTGGGCATCTATAGTCCCAGCTCCTTGGGAGGCTGGGGCAAGAGCATTGCTGAAACCCAGCATTGCTTGAGGTTGCTGTGAGCTATGATGCCACGGCAGTCTACCAAGGGTGACAAAGTGAGACTCTGTCTCAAAAAAATAAAAAAGAAAGATAAATTAATAGATTGCATTCATTAATTTATTTTATTTTTCATTAAGCAAAGATTTTAACCCATCGGGGACAATCAATTGGAGCATCTGCTGAGTATGGGATAGGAGGCCTCACTACACAAAGCGGCCGTAGTGAGTAAGACATCGTGAGGATATCTGTGACATTAACCTGCAAACGTGACCCCCACCCTCAAGCAGATCGCAGTCTAGGGAGAAGACACACGTATGTAGATGGTGGGGCTAATAGTTTTGAAACATACTAATCTATTGTATCATTTGCATGTCCTTGCCCCTACCTGCCTCCAGTTCTGCAGAGGGATCCATTTGCATGAGAGATAACTAGGATTGTTCAGCAGGAATACAAAGAGGACACAGTTCACAGTCAGCGTTGAAACTCAGAATAGATTCCTTTAAAGCACAGAAAGGCGATAGTCTTAAAAGCCAGGCTTTTCATGAGAGAAAGCATTTTCTAAATTCCTTTGACTGCTAGCCTGGTGTCAAGGGCACTGACCCTAAGCTCCGTCACAAGCCCACTTCCTCACTGCAGAAAGAACACTCCTTCTCCTACAAAGGGGCTTCGGTCACCCCCATCTCAGGATGCAAAAAGATATGGCAGAGGAGAAAATCATTCCAGAGAGGAAGCAGAAATACTCAAAGAAGCCTGATGCTCTTTCACCCACATAGAGTGTGGGGGAAGAGAGAGGAACATTGGCAAACAGGTTCTCCCTCTCCTTCCTGTTGGGGTGAAACTTTGGTGAACACACTAGCAAAAATGCCCAGGTAGGTTGAGGTAGCACATTGTAGGGAGCAGGGCGGGCTAAAGATTTACTAAAGACACTCAGCATTTGGTCCTGCCCCAGATGGTTTGAACAGCAGCTCTGCAGCTGCAGAATAGACGTGAATATTACCCAAAATAAAAACATCGAGTCTTATTATGTTCCCAGAGAGCCTGGGTGAGAGTCTCAGAGGCACTGATGGACCAGCAATGGCCTGGGGCAAGGTCAAAGGGACTGCTTTGTCTGGGACTTTTTGGCAGATACAGTGAGCTAATTCTTTGTTTCTTTTCTTTCTTTCTTTCACTGTAGAGGTGGTATTTATGAGAGAGCACGAGAGCCACATGGTTCCAGAGGAAGAGCGGGTATGGCATATAAAGAAATGGTGTGATAGTTTTAGATGCAATTTATTCTTCTTAAGCATTACATCAGTTAGGGTCTATTTGGGAACACAGAATCGTCCCTAGGTTTTCCAAACACAGAGAATTTCACACAGTTTTCACCTTATGGAAACTGAGAAGCCACCCAGGGGATTGTCGGGTGTCTGGAGACTGTACGAGACGGAAGCCCCTTACTAACTATGTATCTGGAAAACCAGCACATTGGCAACTAGATGGACAGTGAATACCTGAATTATAAATGGCTTTATTTTGTTAAAAAATATTTAATATGCAGGTAAATGTTTTAAATTAAAATTAGCTTTAAATAACCTTTACTTAAAAATATCATATTTATCAGGCCATTGCACCAGCCTGGGTGATGAAGCAAGACCCTGCTCTCTAAAAACAAAAAGGTTATATCTTTAATTTGTATTTTATCTTTAATTTTAACAATTTTGAATATTTTAGGGAAAAACTTATTAAAAGATAAAAATTTTATTTTGGCTTGGCGCCTGTGGCTCAACGGGCTAAGGCGCCGGCCACGTACACCTGAGCTGGAGGGTTCGAATCCAGCCTGGGCCCGCCAAACAACAATGACGGCAGCAACCAAAAAATGGCCGCGTGTTGTGGCGGGCACCTGTAGTCCCAGCTACTTGGGAGGCAGAGGCAAGAGACTCGCTTGAGCCCAGGAATTGGAGGTTGCTGTGAGCTGTGATGCACTCTATCCAAGGTGACAGCTTGAGGCTCTGTCTCAAAAACAACCAAAAAAAGGAATATAATACCCAGTTTGTGAAAATTTGGGGGCAACACAGGGCATGGGCATTGGATTCAAACCACCTCTTGGGGTCTGGAGATGTCCCTCCCTTCTGTTCCCCATGTGTAAAGTGTAATTAATATAATCAGCCACATTCCCTTGTTTGGAAGGTTAAATGAACTTGCACTTCTAGCGCCAGGACCTGAGCACTTACTCTTTCTGCCTGGAAATTTCCTCCTCCAGATTTCCACCTGGCTTCCTGTTACCTGCATCAGGTCTTTGCTCCCACCTTGTCTTTCTGGCCATGCTGTTCTGACTTTGACCTTCCCTCTTCTCACTCCCTACTGCTGGCCTTGGCTTTACTTCCCTCTAACTGCCACATTCGGTATTCACTTGCTTGTGTGTTTTCTCCCCCCACCCCCACCCTCAGCTGCACCAGGGCAGAATTTTTGCCTGTTTTGTGCACCGCCATCTCCCAGCCTGTGTTATGGTTACAGCCACACCAACGTGAAAGTCTCACTTCTCAGGTCCTCAGTTTCCTGTCCTGGAAAATGAGAAGTGGGCCCAGTGATCTCAGGGCCTTTCCCCTGAGGCATCCCTTGGCTGTAGACGCTCCCTCCAGATACAGATTCCCAGAAGTTTGTTTTCTGTCCACACGGGGGCAGCAAAGGACAGTGAAGTCCAGGGGGCAGGCGGGGCGGCTCTGGAGCGCTCACCACGCTTCTCCGCTGGTTGACTACAAGTGAAAATACAAAAGAAACAAACATCTTTGCTTCTCACCCCCCTTCCTCCACATCTCGGAGTTGTCACACCTGTTCATAGACAGAGCTCTGCTTTATTAATGGCCCAACCTCGTTCCAAGAAGAAGTGAGTCACAAGTGAAACAAAGCATGGCAATTAGGGATAAAAACAGACCAGAGACCATCTAAAGCAATTAGATATTCCCGAAATAAGCTAATTATAATAACTGAACCCTGAGTTTAGCTCCAGTTTTCTAGACATCTAGGAAGGGTCAGGAACAGGGTAAGGCAGCCTTGACGTTAGAGCAGCGCTGAAAAACTCAGAAGCCAAGTAAATAATATTTCAGTGTAATATTTCTAAAAATCAAAATTAAAAAAACTTCACTATAAACAAAGCATCCAATTTTACATAAAATTGCATAAAATCATGTAATTGGGCATACAGTTTTCCTTTTGCCTCAATTCCAAAATAGCACCATGTAGCACAGGCAGATTTGGTCCTTACTAACAACATTTGATATTTTGTTCATCATGCAATTTTTTTTTCTTTTTTCTTTCTTTTTTTTTTTTATTGTTGCAGAGTCATTGAGGGTACAAGAAATCAGGTTACACTGATTGCATTTGTTAGGTAAAGTCCCTTTTATTTTTTGGTTGCAACCGTCATTGTTGTTTGGCGGGCCCGGGCTGGATTCGAACCCGACAGCTCAGGCGTACGTGGCTGGTGCCCTAGCCGGTTGAGCCACAGGCGCCGAGCCTGTAAAGTCCCTTTTACAATCATGTTTTGCCCCCAAAAGGTGTGGCACACACTAGGACCCCACCCCCCTTGCTCCTTCCCTCTCTCTGCTCTTCCTTTCCCCTCCCCTCACCCCCACCATGTCATTAATTGTCATTAATTGTCCTCATATCAAAATTGAGTACATGGAATTCATGCTTCTCCATTCTTGGAATGCTTTACTAAGAATAATGTGTTCCACTTCCATCCAGGTTAATACAAAGGATGTAAAGTCTCCATTTGTTTAATGGCTGAATAGTATTCCATAGTGTACATAAACCACAGCTTGTTAATCCATTCCTGGGTTGGTGGGCATTTAGGCTGTTTCCACATTTTGGTGATTGTAAATTGAGCTGCAATAAACAGTCTAGTGCAAGTGTCCTTATGATAAAAGGGTTTTTTTCCTTCTGGGTAGATGCCCAGTAATGGGATTGCAGGATCAAATGGGAGGTCTAGCTTGAGTTCTTTGAGAGTTCTCCATACTTCCTTCCAAAAAGGTTGTATCAGTTTGCAGTCCCTCCAGCAGTGTAAAAGTGTTCCCTTCTCTCTACATCCATGCCAGCATCTGCAGTTTTGAGGTTTTGTGATGTGGGCCATTCTCACTGGGGTTAGATGGTATCTCAGGGTGGTTTTGATTTGCATTTCTCTAATAATTAGGGATGATGAGCATTTTTTCATATGTGTGTTAGGCATTCATCTGTCTTCTTTAGAGAAGGTTCTATTCATGTCTCTTGCCCATTGATATATGGGATTGTTGGCTTTTTTCATGTGGATTAATTTGAGTTCTCTATAGATGCGAGTTATCAAGCTTTTGTCTGATTCAAAATATGCAAATATCCTTTCCCATTGTGTAGGTTGTCTATTTGCTTTGGTTGCTGTCTCCTTAGCTATACAGAAGCTTTTGAGTTTAATTAAGTCCTGTTTGTTTATTTCTGTTGTTGTTGCAAATGCCATGGCAGTCTTCTTCATGAAGTCATTCCCCAGGCCGATATCTTCCAGTGTTTTTCCTATGCTTTCTTTGAGGATTTTTTTTTTTTTGCAGGTTTAGCCAGGGCTGGGTTTGAACCCACCACCAGCATATGGGGCCGGCCCCCTACTCTTTTGAGCCACAGGCGCCACCCTTCTTTGAGGATTTTTATTGTTTCATGCCTTAAATTTAAGTCTTTTATCTATCTTGAATCAATATTTGTGAGTGGAGAAAGGTGAGGGTCCAGTTTCAGTCTCTTACATGTGGATATCCAGTTCTCCCAGCACCATTTATTGAATAGAGAGTCTTTCCCCCAAGGTATGTTCTTGATTGGTTTATCAAAGATTAGGTGATTGCAAGACGTTAGTTTCATTTCCTGGTTTTCTATTCAATTCCAAATATCTATGTCTCTATTTTTGTGCCAGTACCATGCTGTCTTGACCAGTATGGCTTTGTAGTACAGCCTAAAATCTGGTATGGTGATGCCCCCAGCTTTTTTTTATTACTAAGAACTGCCTTAGCTATACAGGGTTTTTTCTGGTTCCATATAAAACACAGAATCATTTTTTCCCAATCTTGAAAGTATGATGTTGGTATCTTAATAGGGATGGCATTAAATAGGTAGATTGCTTTGGGAAGTATAGACATTTTAACAATGTTGATTCTTCCCAGCCATGAGCATGTTATGTTCTTCCATTTGTTAATATCCTCTGCTATTTCCTTTCTT
>CAUYRH010174611.1:0-12424 GCA_963574655.1 Perodicticus potto | reverse complement strand
GACTCTCCTGCCTCCTCCTCCCAAGTAGCTGGGACAACAGGCGCCTGCCACAACGCCCGGCCATTTTTTGGTTGCAGCTGTCATTGTTGTTTGGCGGGCCCGGGCTGGATTCGAACCTGCCAGCTCAGGTGTACGTGGCTGGCGCCTTAGCCCGTTGAGCCACAGGCGCCGAGCTCACAAATTCCTTTTAAAAGCAACAAATTTGAATAGGCCCCAAGTTAATTATTATATTACTTAAATATATGCAAATATAAATTTCACTTTAAGGTCTTTGGAGATACACACACAAACAATAACAGTTAAAATAAGCTTACAAATTAAACATGGTCACAACTACAGAATCAATAAAAATCGATTTACCAAAATTAAACTGGCATGGGAATCTATGTTACTTTATGCATCAACAGCTATGGCTAAGATCCCTCGATGTCTGACATGAACAAGGTATCAAACTAGGTGACGCCTTAGTTCTCCACCACTTTTCTAGATTCAAACACCTGCAGCAACATTATTCATTCAGGCTTCATTTGGCACAAATGCATTTCCTTTACTTGTGGCAAAGTATTTCTACTTTCGACAGTATACTCACACAGCCAGGCATGGTGGCTCATGCTCATGCCTATAATCCCAGCGCTTTGGGAGGCAAAGGCAGGAAATTGGAGGCCAGGAATTCAAGACCAGCCTGGGCAACAGAGCAAGACCCTGTCTCTAAAAAAATTTTTTTTAACTAGCCAGGCAGAGTGGCACATGCCTGTAGTCCTAACTACTTGGGAGTCTGAGGAGGGTCTCTTGAGCCTAGAAGTGTGAGGCTGCAATGAACTGTATGATCACACTATTGCACTCCAGCCTAGGCAATAGAGCAAAACCCTGTCTCAAAACACATACACACAAGACAAAGAAATAACATGGCAGTACTTGTTTACAAATTGATAATTTATATTAGCTTTTGAAAATTTTTGTCAAAACATTACATTATATTTTTAGCTGAGCATGGTGGCACGTGCTCAGCTAAATGAATAGTCCCAGCTACTCAGGAGGTTGAGGCAGAAGGACAACAGGCAGGAGTTCATGTCCACCCTGGACAACATTGAGAGACTTCATCTATAAAAAAGAAAATTTTTTCACATTGTTTATTCTCTAAGCAAAATGTTATGTCCCCAAGAATACATTTGCTGATTCAAAGAAGCTCCATGGATTACAGTTAAAGAAACACAGCTACAGCCTAGCCCATTGGTTTTTATTTATTTTTATTTTATTGATTGATTGATTAGAGACAGAGTCTTACTTTGTTACCCCAGTGAGTGCAGTCGCATCATAACTCACAGCAACCTCAAACTCTTGGGCCCATCACAATGCCCAGATATTTTTAGAGACAGGGTCTTGCTCTTGTGCCCACTGGTCTTAAACTCTTGAGCTTTAGTAATCCACCCCCTTCAGCATCCCACAGTGCTAGCATTACAGGTGTGAGCCACCATGCCGAGCCCCTCTGATAGCCATCCATTCAAGACAGCTCTCTGCAGTGGTTCTCAACCTTCCTAATGCCACGAACCTTTAATACAGTCGAAAGGGGTCATGACCAACAGGTTGAGGACCGCTGCCTAAGGAAAGAGCCAGATAGCCATCAGTTCAAGGATACATTCTCCTCTGAGGCCTGAAGATCAGAGTTTTCTATAGGGTTTGTTGAAGAGTAAATCATTAACTTTTGTTACAAAATGAGGAGGCTGAAAAGTTAGCTTTCAGTAATAAAAACTGTGATGGTTAATTTAATGTGTCAACTTGTCCGAATCTGATAGTGCCCAGGCATTTGGTCAAGTGTTATTCTAGAAGTGTTCACGAGGGTTTTCTGGGATGAGATTAACATTTGGATATTTGACCCTCCCAACCTCTTGTTGATCCCCAAGGTTAGAAGTGAGGCATAATGCCAAGTGTTTGGGTCATGGGGGGAGGTCTCTCAAAAATGGGGTGTCCTCAAGGTAATGGGTGAATTCTCACTCAGTTAGCTGTCCAAAGGGCCTGGCACCTCCCCTCTTGTGCTCTCTTGCTTCCTCTCAGCCATGTGCAGTCTGCACCTGCCAGCTCCCTTTATCTTCCACCATGAGGGGGAACAGCCTGAGGCCCCCACTATTCCAGCCAACAGAATAGAATTGTGAGCCAAACAAACCTTTTTGCTTTACAAATTACCCAAACTCGGGTACTCCTTGTAAACACACACACAGATGGACTAAGACAAATGGGCAGACTGAGGAGAGAGGATTGCTCTCCCTGACATGAGCGGGCCTTGTCCAATCAGCTGCAGATCTGAATGGGTCAAAAAGGCTGAGCCGCGCAAAAGGAAAAAGGAACTTCTGCCTGATGCCTTGAACTGGGACGTCATTCTCTCCTACCTTCAGACTGCACCTGAAATACCATTCTGACGGGAACCTCACCATCAACTGTCCTGAGTCTCCAGGTTGCCCTCTCACCTCTAGAGACTCCTCGGCCTCCATAGTCATATGAGCCAATTTCATGGGGGGTGTGTGTGTGTGTCCCATTTGTCCTGTCCCTCTAGAGAACCTGCCTAAGACAAAAACTAATGAGCCTTTCTTGGAATCTCACACAGACTGAGCCCGGAAGTAGCACAGGAAAATTCTCGTCAATAAACCTTCACGATCCATCTACCTCCAGTCAAAGGTTTCTATAGCAACCTGAGTTCCCAGGCAAGACTCAGGCCACATTTTCATAAACGGCAGTTACATGAGTGGAAATAAGTAACCCCTGGTGATTAACCAAGAAAATTAGGAATAATAAAAGGCTAGCACCAATGCCTGAGTTGAATTAATTTCCTGAGATTTCAGGCCATGGAACACCAGGCGCACATGGATTTACCCTACCACAGAGATTAGCTAATTTCTTGAGGTCAAAGCAATATTTCACAGCACTTTTTCATTACCGCTGTTTCATACACAAAGCTATATCTTTTTCTTAATTCCCTCAAACTCATTCTGAGTCCCCAATTACTACTGTGCTGTCTGCTCTCAAATATTCTGAATACCGATTTCACTTGCTAGTTATGAAGGCCTCAGACAAGTTACTTAACCTATATAATCCTCAGTTCCTTCAAAAATTCACTGAAAATAATCATCCTAACTTGTCTGAGGCAGGATCTAAAAAACAGAATCTACTTTTAAGTATTTACAATAGAAAGAGCTGAATGCGGGAAGTATTTCCACACGTGAAGAGGGGGCTGAGATGGGGGGAAGTCACGACCGGCCCTGGGAGGTGGAAGACAAAGAGGCGGTGGGATTGAGAGACCCAGGAGGAAGCTGGGTCTCTACGGTCTCGTCTGGCAGCTGCTGCCAGGGCGGCCACGTGGGCAGAGGCAGACGGGTTCTCTGGCTTCTCCTCCCACTGGCCTTTCAGTCCCACCGCTGGACATGCCACATCCCGGGAAGTGTGCCCTGCAGGGTGGCACAGGCATAGAGCAGGCGTCATATATGGGGACCGACAGGCCCAGGGCCAGCACAGGACTGTGAGGATTAAGTGACAACATGGGAGAAGTCCCTAGCAGGTGGCACCTTGTAGGTGTCAGGGTCCCTTTAGTTGTGTATTTTGAGTTGGGGCTCACTCTCCTTTTCCCTCCCCCTTCAACAAATTTCCACGCCTTGCCGTTAATCTTTGTCCGCCTACTCTCTCGTCACCCAGTTCTTTCCTCCCACTTCCTCGCCCACACTCTACAGCAGACAGCGAGTTGGCTGGCCTCCCGATGGGGCCTTACATTCTATCTGCCAAGCCCAGGGTGCCCGCTTCTTCTCAGAACCAGGATGCCGGCCTCCACACACCGAGTCTCCAAGTGGCACCGACACAGGCAAGGCCACAGGCCGTGTTGACCCCTCACACTGCAACTCTCCCTCCCAGACCCTCGCTAGTGGTGACTTAGCCACAGACTCGCCTCTTTCCAGTGCTGGGGCTGGGTCCACTAATCTGCAGAAAGAGCAGATTAAAAGAGATGGCCTCTAAGTTCTCTCTTGCCCTCATCTCCTATGATACTACGTTGGTTTGCGTTTTATAAGGCTGGATTCTGAGCATATTCCCCACCTGCATTTAGCCAGAGGTAAAAAATCTCAAAATTCTTGAGACCTGATGCAGAGTGGTTTCTGTTAACTTAAGAGGCATTTTAGGAATGAAAAACCCGAAGGCTTATCTTAGGAGCAGCAGAGAGTACAATATATTCTCAGATCCAATCCTTTTTATAAATAAAGTATAGATTCAAATAATTCAGAATTTTGAAGGAAACATTAGGGGAAGAGGCTCGGCGCCCATAGCTCAGTGAGTAGGGCGCCGGCCACATACACCAACACTGGCAGGTTCGAGTCTGGCCCAGGAATTCTAAACAACAGCTTGGAAGGCTGAGGCAAGAGAATTGCTTAAGCCCAAGAGTTGGAGGTTGCTGTGAGCTGTGATGCCACAGTGGTCTACTAAGGGTGACATAGTGAGACTCTGTCTCATAAAATAAAAAAAAAGAAAAGAAAAGAGAAAGAAAAATTAGGGGAAGAAAAATTATTCTGTTGCATGAGGCCTATGGGAGGTGATTGTGCCAATTTATACCTGCACCATTCTGTGTATTTTTCCCTCGTATCTCTTCCCCCAGGTGTATTAAAGAATCTTTCTTCTGACATCATCTTTAACAATTGGAACTCAGATGTGAAGCTAGCTCATCAGCTTCACCAACACATACAGTCTTGTTGAGCCAAATTAGCTAGTAGCTGACCCCAAACTCCACCTTTCACTTTGTTTCAGATCTGCTCCAAGTCAGGGCAGGGTTTTAGGTGTTTTAACTAGCCCTGACCTACCAGTGTTTCCCAAAAAGTGGTTCCCAAGCCAGCAGCATCGGTGTCACCTGAGAATTTGTTAGAAATGTACTTTCTCAGGCCCCACAAACCCAGCAGGGTGGGGCTCAGCAACCTGTGGGTTAACAAGCCCTCCAGACGTTTCTGATGCACACCAAAGTTTGAGGACCACTGATCTGTGAATTCAACAATAATGTCCCCCTTCCACTGATGTTTTAACAAGCCCTCCAGGTGGTTCTGACATCTGTAAGTTTTGGGAACCTCAATGCTATAAAGAACCAGACTGATTTATGTGAAATATATTATTGATCTTGTGTCTAATGACTTGAATTTAACTTCAAATCCCAGATCAGCCCACAATCTGCAATCTACAATCCTTCTCTCATGCTGAATTTATTCAGTACTCATTGTACTAGAAAGGCTTTTATTATTAAGGGAGGGTAATTTAAAGCAAGAATACAGTGGAAACTAGAACACTGCTACTATTGTCCTTGTCAAAATGAACAAATACCCCTTCACCAAACTGTCACCTTCCATTTGGAGGGAAAGGAAGGCTATAGGTCTTTTCCAAGCATGCCATACTTCGATGGTAAATGCTTCCTTCCTATGATTGACTGACCAGGCACCAGTGCCCTCTGTACCCACCAAGAAACAGCAGGTCTGGACTTGGGAATGGAACCATATTTCCTTGCTCTTTTTTTCAACCTTATGATAGCCCTTTATCTTTTCCAAATAGAGCAGCGGTTCTCAGCCTGTGGTCGTGACCCCTTTTTTCCATTTGTAACAACACGGCAATCAGGAAGGTTGAGAACCACTGAAATAGAGGGAAGTTTTGGCAAAGGAGGAAGTTTTTTCTCCAGGGTGACAAAAAGCACTTTCTCTTCACTCTTTTGTGATGCTGTTGGACCCCAAACCCTTTTGCTCTGAGAACACACTGCAGAATCACGTTCTGTTGCTGCCTTCCCCTGTGCTTCCTCCTACCACTAGAATAATAGGCCATTTTAACGGAGAGGACATGAAGCTGCAGTGAATCCAAGTTGAATGTAAGTCAGGCGAGTACGGCTACTCCAACTCCAAAGGGCTGATCCGAGAGCTTTAATTTAAAGAGAGAAATGTAGCACTCTAGTTAGAACGCCCAGTGAGCAGGAAATGGACTCCCACATCAATGGAATGCTGACCGCCCTGGTGGGCACGCAACCCAGATAGTAATTTGGGAAATTTAGGAAGTCAGAGAGATTAATAAATAAGAGACAATTTCCTTTTCCTTTTTTATGAAGATAGGATTGTAAGCCATAATCTTTCTCCCATTGCTAATGAAATGATGGAAATGGAGAGACTGGAACACGAGGTAGTGTTGACCCGTAGCTAAATGCATGGGCAACAGAAAAATACACATCCTCAGATGGAGACACAACGGGTGGAGGGCCTAGGAATAGGATGGAGTGTTCTCTCGAAATAGAACACATTAAAAAAAACTCCTCTAGCACTACACCAGAAATGTACTATAGGTTTCTAAACATTGCTCTCAGTGATATAAAACCAACTATAACTCTTTATAGCCTCAAGTGAAATGAAAATTTGCTGGTTAGCTCAATAATTAGAACATTCTAGACCACTAATCTAGACAAATCATGTCCTAAAGCTAATGTTTCCCCTTGTAATTATCTTGTGTCTGTCTACAACCATCAAATTAACCAAATAATTGCTGAGTCATCAACACCATCTGCAGACGAGCTCCAGGGCAGCTGACACAGCTCTTCCTTCTCCCCCTTCACTATGACTATTTATTCTTTCATCCTTTTCCCTTCAAAAGTTACTTGGGCCAAAAAAAAAAAAGGCCACCTGGGCCTGTGATTCGTAAAAAGGATTGATTTGCTGCAATGTTCCAAGTGTGGCCTTCTGTTTTAAAGGGGGTTCACTTTTAGTGGCTTCCAGCAGTCCACCAAAAATGCTCATCTTTGAAAGAGTAAAGAGAACACAAAGAGACTGAGACACACAGGCCTAGTGTTTCCAGCTTTCAAGGTGTTGTTTCAGAACCTTATTTATTCTCCTCACATTTGTATGAAATGGGCGTTATTTTACACGTGTGAAAACTGTATCCCAAAGTGAAAGGGCTAAAAGTCAAAGATCCCCTAGAAGTCAGGTCTCCTGCCCTTAAATGCCTGAAGACTGGCTAGACGGTAGTTATAGGAGTCAAACACCAAGGCAGGGTGCTGTAGTGTGAATGTTTGCTCCCCCCAAACCGCATGTGGAAATTTGAACCCATTGTTAGAAGTGAGGCCTAATGGATGATAGAGGTGGCGCCTTCGTGAATGGACTAATGCTTGCGCTGGGGAGGGGAGCGAGTGAGTTCTCCCTCTGTTAGTTTCCATAAGAGGTGGTTATCAAAAAGCACCCGGCAGCTCCCCTCCAGCTGCCTCTTGCTGTCTCTCTTGCCATGTGCTCTCTGCACATGCTGGCTCCCTTTTGCCTTCCAGCATGAGTGGAAGCAGCCAGATGCTCAATCTTCCAAAATTGTATTCTGGCAGTCTTGGGCAGAATCATGTGCCAAATAAAATTTTTTCTTTATAAATTAGCCATAGGTTCCAGGAGCAGTGGCTCACGCTGGGAGGCTGAGGCTGGTGGATCACCTGAGCTCAGGAATTTGAGACCAGCCTGTGCAAGAGTGATACCCCGTCTCTACTAAAACCAGAAAAACTGGCCAGGCGTGGTGGCAGGCACCAACAGTCCCAGCTACTTGGGAGGCTGAAGCAAGAGGATCACTTGAACCCAGGAATCTGAGATTGCTGTGAGCTACAGTGATGCCACAGCACTCTACCCAGGGCAACAGAGTGAGACTCAGTCTCAAAAAATAAAAATATAAAAATCAATTAGCCTTAGGTATTCCTTTATAGCAACACTCAACGTACTGAGACTACAGTGCACTTCTGATTTCCTTAACATGAGGGTGGAGTAGAGAAGAACCCCAGAGGCAAGATGGGAACGGAAAGGTGCTGTGCCCAGCATCTCTATTTGTGAGATTTACATCTCTAACCTAGAGCTTCCTAACCGCAGCATGGACCCACTCCCGGCCTTCACGATGCAGTGAGAATGAAACATGAGGGTTTCTAGCACTGTGGGCGTGACTACAAAGGACAGCAATTGCAGAACTTCTTAGAGCCCCTAAAAAAATATTTGATGCTAAGTTAATAATTCCAACCATTTTGGACAGGAGATTTATTTTATTTCAGAAGATCTATAGATCTTGTGAATTATTATGTTCCAGAATTGAGAAAATTTCTGGATACCGCCTTTAAAATTCCTGAAGAGAGGGAATGTAGTAAGTTATAGAAGAAGCTCAGTAACTGCATCTCATTTGATACTAATCTTGGCAGGTTATCAGAGATTATGGGGCAGATCTGAGGACTGGAAGTTCACAACCTGAAAAGTCAACCCAAACACAGGTATTTAGGCCCAAGGAAAATTATTTATTCTATTCAATTTCTGTTGACACTGACTGCTAACTAAGAGATAATTTATTGGCTTTAACTGGGTAAAACCTTGCCTGGGACTTGATACTCGCATTTTCCATCCAAGACATAACCCCTCTGTATGTATGTTATTTTTTAGTGAGAGTGGCATTATTGAGAAAAGGTAGACAGATGAGAGTGTTATACAAGTATTATATGTGAAGCGAAGGGTGGGATGGCTTTAGAACCTAGAACAAATAGAATGTGCTTCTAAAATGTTGCATATGCAGTTGACATTTCAAGGAGACAAATTTCTCAGTAAGCGTGAAACAAGATACAGGGGAGAGAAATACTTTTATTTGGAGCAAAAGAAATGCAATATTTTTGGGCAGCCAAAGATAAGCCCAAAGCTTTTTTAAAGCCAATCCAGAGACATTGCCCTTTTGCAGTTATGAGGCAAAGAGGAGAACTAGTGTTCACCCTTTGTATCATTTAGAATACATTTAATTGCAAGAAGGAAATAAACCCAAACTGGCTAAAGCAATAAAACTGATTTATTGGCTCCTAGTAGTGGAAGTCAGGGCGAGATTTGACTCAGTGACTTAGGTCTGTAATCCAGGATCCAGTTTCTGTACTTTCTGCTCTGATATCACAGCTGGAGCTGACTGCTGGAGTGTCAACTTGCATCCTTTCCTTGTATCTTGGACTTCTCACGTGGTCACCAGGTCCCAAGAGGAAGCAGCCCAAGACTGAGTGTTCAAAGGACCCCGGAGGAAGCTGCAAAGCTTCTTAGGACCTAGCCTTAGAAGTCCCAAAATGTTATTTTTGCAACAGTCAGGAAAGTCACTACGGCAAGCCCATATTTGAGGGGAAAGGGAATAGACTCCACCTCTTGGGGGGGAAGCAACATAGTATGTGAGCATCACCGAGGCAATTCCCTAGTCAGACACCTGTAATTCGCTTTCGCTGCCTGTGTGCTAAAGACCAAACTCTTGGCCTTTGAGAAGCCCCTGCCCAGCCCAGTTTGCTATCCCCTCCTCATCCTCCACCATATCAGCCACCCATTAGTGCCTAAGTCAACCCTGAGTTTCCCACCTCTGTGTTTTTGCTCATGGCATTCCCTCTTCCACAAAGGGCCTCCTTGACCACTTCCTCTGGACCAAAGAAGTTCTATTAAAGCACAAATCAAATCCTTCTTGCCCAGATCCGACTGCCCCATGCCCAGATGATTTCAAACTTTCCACACCAGTGACAAGGCCTTTTCCGTGGAGCAGTTCATTTCATCGGGTAATGCGCCACCGATACCCGTGGCACTAGGAGGGAGAAGGAACGAGGAAGGGCAGGCTTTGGCTCATTGTTCTCTTGGTTTAATTTTTTACAACAAACATTTAGTTTTGTAATATAAAAAACAAATTTAAAATAGTAAGCAAATAGTAGAAATTCATTAGAATGATAAAGGCAAGAATAATCTGAAAGTTTCATAAAGAAAACTAGTTTACTCAGACAACACTAAAAAATTCCCAAAGCTGTGCTAGTTCGTGGCTCTGTCCACTACTCAGCAAGGCCTGCCTCCCTCCAACTCATCATTCCCATGTTCCAAGCGTTTTCTCTGAGACTGTTTAGCAAGAGTGAGGAATGGAGCTGAGCAGGTCAGGAACCTGTGAGAGCTGCACCATCATGCCCTGTAGGTTGTACAAAATATTTGACAATTGTGCCATCAACACAAAAGTCACTCTTAGCGCTGACCCTAGGCCCCCTACTTTTTATGAGTATGTAAGGAGGGTTCAGATATGAATCAGACCAAGGCCACTTCCTTCTTCATGCTATTTCACAATTTATACTTTGAAAACTGCCATCCTGAAAGAGAAAATCTACTCTTTTCCTGACTCTGTTTTTCAGGACATAAAGGCCATAAATAGATTCTTCTGCTATCTCAGCCTTTGCTCAGTGTTTGCTCCCTTTAGTCACAAAAGAAAAGCAAAAAAGGGCACAAAGAGCAGCCTCCACAAGGAGTTCCTTCAAACGTTCTTCCAGCTCTCACACAGGACACATTTCCTAACTAATAATAAGCTATTTTATAGGTCAAGACCTGGAGGAAAAGCAGTTCACGGCCTCCCCAGAATTAACAATTCAGACTAATGATGTAACCCTCCCTCCCTCTAACCGAAATCCCTCTTAGAGGGTCTAGTGTGGGTCTTCCAACCTCTTTGTAAGCCCCACTAAAGGAAAGCGCTATGATCGTCACATTACCTCTCCCAGGTAACCGATAGAGAAAACGGATGGTAGATGAGCTCTCCTTGACATTTTAAGGTAGAGTGGGAAATAACTAAGTGGATAGGCCCTTGAATCTGTGAAAGAGGAGGATGGTGTTGCCCCTGGGAAGACAATTGCGTAAAGTCACATGGCTTTATCTTAAGGAGCCCATTCCAGCAGTGAATACTGTGAAAGATATAATTCTCTCTCCTATACTAATCCATCCCCTACAAGACGTCTCTTGAGACATCAAACTACTAAGATAAATCTCCATGAAGCTCCCAGTTAAGGAACAGGAGAGGGACAGGAGTGGCTAAGGCATCCGCCTCTGAGTCAGAGCTCCAACCTGTCTTTAACAACCTGAGTCCTTCCTGCTGGTGTGGAACTGGACATGACAATGAGCTACAGAACTTTCTGGGGTAGAAATACTTTTCTGTAAAAATGGATCAGAGCTCACTTTCAGGGAAGGGTTACAAGGCCACAGTCCCCTCATCCATTACCCTCCATGACCCAACCCCTCACACACTGTTCCCCAAGGTGGGAAGCTAGGGGAGGGGACTTAATGCTGCCCTCTGAGTGAATGGTGTCATATGGTTGCCTGGACTTTTACCCCATGAAACAGATGAACAGAACTCACAGAATTTCCCTACTAGCGAGTTCCTCTCAGATGACTCTATTTGCAAAAGTACCTCGTAAGCCAAATAGGTGTATTAAGTGAGGCTAGCAAAGCCAAGTGATTTATAAGCTACCGTGTAGCGAAGTCTCTTGTGGCTCCTGACAACTGCAGACTTTCTATCTCCATTAACTCAGGTCTCATTGAAAACATGACTTTGGAGCCAAAGCTTGACGGAAACAGCCAGGCTAAGGGTTCACAGGTGGAGTTCCCTCTCCCACATTCTGGAACTTGGTACGTATCTATTTTCAGCATCTGTTTTTCCAAACTTCCTGTCAGTTCTGTGAACTAACATCCTTCCAATAAATCTCCTTCCTCCTTAAGGTAGCCAAGAGTCAATTTCTGTTGCGGAGATCCAAGAATCCTGGCTGACACCCTACCTGATACAAACTGCATCTTCTACCCATCAGACATTGTACTCAGCCCCCCCACACACATGATCTCATTTAATCCTCCCCCGCGAGACCTTATGAGGTAAGAACGGAGCAGGAAATGGAGGCAAAAAGACTAGTCAACTTGCCCAAGTCACACAGCTATCTTGGCAGGGCCCAGATACAAAAGCAGCTAGAATGATGCACTGCACTACCTCACGAAGGGAAAAGTGCTCAGGCTTTTAAACTATGGAATTAGAATATAAGACTAAAGACATAGGCTTGGTGCCCATAGCTCAGTGGTTAGGGCCCTGGCCACATACACCAGGGGTTGAACCTGGCCTGGACCTGCTAAACAACAATGACAACAACAACAACAACAAATAGCCAGGGGTTGTGGCAGGCACCTGTAGTACCAGCTACTTAGGAGGCTGAGGCAAGAAAATCACTTAAGCCCAAGAGTTTGAGGTTACTGTGAGCTGTGATGCTACAGCTCTCTACCAAGGGTGACATAGTGAGATTCTGTCTCAAAAAAGAAAAAAAAAAGAAAAAGACTAGAGACATAGTCCCAAAGTCTATGGTCAGAAGTAGCTGGTAGGCTCGGCGCCTGTGGCTCAACGGGCTAAGGCGCCAGCCACGTACACTTGAGCTGGCGGGTTTGAATCCAGCCCGGACCCGCCAAGCAACAATGACGGCTGCAACCAAAAAATGGCCGGGCATTGTGGCGGGCGCCTGTAGTCCCAGCTACTTGGGAGGCGGAGGCAGGAGACTCGCTTGAGCCCAGGAATTGGAGGTTGCTGTGAGCTGCGATGCCATAGCACTCTATCCAGGGTGACAGCTTGAGGCTCTGTC
>CAUYRH010174599.1:0-10095 GCA_963574655.1 Perodicticus potto | reverse complement strand
TAAGGAGTATTCATGATGTTGTCCCAAAAAGACATTTTAAAAAATAAATTGAACTCCTGTTATCTGAAAGATCCAGTGAGTTCCAGTGAGTATTATTTAAGTGTTTTGTGTTATTTTGTTTTTGTTTTTGTTTTTTTTTTTTGAGACAGAGCCTCAAGCTGTCACCCTGGATAGAGTGCCATGACATCACAGCTCACAGAAACCTCCAATGCCTGGGCTTAAGCGAGTCTCTTGTCTCCGCCTCCCAAGTAGCTGGGACTACAGGCACCCACCACAATGCCCGGCCATGTTTTGGTTGCAGCCATCATTGTTGTTTGGCGGGCCAGGCTGGATTCGAACCCGCCAGCTTAGGTGTACGTGGCTGGTGCCTTAGCCCGCTAAGCCACAGGTGCCGAGCCAAGTGTTTTGTGTTATTAATAAGTCCTTCTTGTTTACTTTACTGAATATTATCTCTCCTCCAATGTTTAGCTTTTAGCTTAATTAAAAATCTAGACTAGGAAAGAAAGAAAAAGCAGTCTAATAATTCAATTTACTTCTGTTAATATGTCAAATATCCTGAATGTTCATCAGACAGATATCACCACACGTATTTAATTGTAAATATTGTGTAGGCTATTTGGAATTGGCCAAACAATTACAAATTGTTATCTTTGTAAAGTAGAATGACAGAATGTTTCCCTAACAATGTTTTTGTAGAATGAAATTGTATGTTATTCCACAAAGTTTAACTTTCTTTGTAATGTAAATGTGACAAAATGTAAACTGCTTATTTAAACAAAGAAATATTTTATCACCTTGCAAAGATAAAGAATTGGTTAATTGTCTATTATTTAAGAAACTATATTGTAGAGATTCTAAGATCATTAAATCCCTTACACTGTAACTTTGGTTATTACAAATTTATTATTTGTGAGAAAACAATTGTTAATCCATTGTATTTTATCAGTATAATTGCTCAGGTAACTATCTATGAAAATACATGGGATTATACTATATTGTAAATAAACCCAGGTAAAATGGAGTGGTCTCACACCAGTTGGCACAGGTGATGCTTGATTTCACATCTGTCTACTCCCAATTCCTTCTCATAATTATTTCTACTAGCTTCAAAGGACAGAGGATAGCATTTAATAAATGTTCATGAGTGCATTAAATACTTCTAATATATAAGATAATATACTCAAGGAAACATAATATAAGAACTATTTAAATTTTAAAACAATAAACAATGAAAAAAGTATACAAAAATCTATGTACATATTTTGAGGATTTTTTTTATCTTTACCCTAGATATTCTAGGTAAAGGGGATATGAAACAGTGTTGCTTCAGATTAGTGCTGACTTCCATTAACTATTATTTTCACAGTAAGTGAAGATTTTAAAGAAGCTAGAAAATAATAAAATTAATATGAAGGGAAAATATTGTATAGTTAACAAAAGACTAGGTTGTTGCCAAATAGTGGAACATTTCTGTTTCCACTTTTATAGAATGATATTACCTTTTTTCTAAAATTGTTAAAAGTTTGAGACTTAAAAAAAAAATGAGGATTCTATCAGTCTGTGAGATACATGTTATTTTAAAAGCAACAACATAACTTTTTTCAATAGTATAATTATATGTCTTTTTTCAGTATTATATTATGCATAAATAATAATACATTTTAGTCTATGTAACTATTCTCAAAATATATTCTTGATGATGAACTAACATACTTTATTTTAAAATCATATTAAAATTAAATATTTCATTTGTTAATGTTGGAAATACATTTCACATTTTGTATGTATTTAAAAGAACTGCAGTGAGAAAAATATTCTGTGTGACCCCAAATATGTCTATCATGGGAAGAAGTGAATAGATAAACAACAGGTTTTGGGGGGAATGGAGAATGAGGGAAAGTAAGCAAGAGTTTCGTAAATATTTCTCCTAACTTCTTAAGTTTCGAAATTGTAAGATAACTTGAAACATTAAGATATGTGCATCTATAGAATGTAATGCTACTATATATTAATTACATATCTAAGTGTTATATTAAAGCATTCTACATCATGATTTTGATAATATTTAAATATGCCTTTGGGTATATTTACTGGTATTTTTAAATGATGATATCTTTATCTGACTAAATAGCCATCTTTGGGAGATAAAAGAAAGAATTGAACTTGATTTTCTCTGTGTTTAAAAAAATATATTACCTATGACAAACTTCTGCTCATATGGAGAAAATCCTGACATCATCTTGGTATCTGCCTGGCATAACTCTTCCTTCCTTTATACCCATGTCAAATCCCTCAATACCTAGAAATTCACCTAAGACGTGAAATTAACAACTTGAATTTTTTGTACAAAGTCCTTTTGGAGACAAAGTTGACAAAGAGGGGCGGTGCCTGTGGCTCAAAGGAGTAGGGCGCTGGCCCCATATACCGGAGGTGATAGGTTCAAACCTGGCCCCGGCCAAAAAAAAAGAAAGAAAGAAAGAAAAAAAGTTGACAAAGGGTGAAACAGGCAAAAAAGGAGAGAGGGAAAAAAGGAACAAAAGAAATACTGAGAAAAGAAGGAAACACAGCTAACTAATAATAACTGAATAACAGTTTGTGTTTCATCAGACTGTGTCTCCCTCCCATGCTTTCATTGTGCACCTTTACCCCTCTGTTACATAGAGGATTATTTTTTCCTTGTATATATCAAAGAAGATAGAAGGAAAGAGTCATCCCAGGTAAGGTATTTACTTACAGTTGGTAACTGAAAGCAGTGGAGCTTTTCTAGCCACTTAGCTATTACCAAGGGGGAAAATATGCTCAACTTATTCTTCAGGGAAGTCTGAGTCTAAATAATCCATTACTACTTAGAGTATGAATAATATGCCTTTTGCATAAAATAAATCACAACTAAATTAGCAGTTTTTGTTTGCTACATTGTCACAGAGTTTTTGATTTCCTGCATGAAAATCATTTTTCCCCCTTTCCTTTCCCCTGTTTATAGTCAGGAGACATGAAGTACCACGGCTTTTATTCTCTCTCCTTTTAAACAAAGTTATTACAAGGAATTGTAAAACAAAAGGTTGCAGTATGAAAATATATAAGACAAAAGGATTAAAGCCAGATTTTGAAGTATGTTTAACATGATGCCCTTTAAAAAATGTACTTATATAGCTTCCAAAATTGCATCTGCAATAAAAAAGGGATGTACAATTTGTATGCAATTTATTTTAAACACTTTAGTCAAAACAATGTCTTTTTTCTTTGTTTGAACTTTCCAAGTAAATGAATTCATACTTGTGTGCTCACAGATATTTAGAGTTCGATAATTGTTAAATAACAGAATGGTTAAAATCACCAGCTTCAAGTTCAGAGAAACCTGCTTAAGGTTCCATATAAACCATTTGCCAGCTGCGAGACTTACATTAAATTACTTAACTGTTCAACACTTCAGCTCCCTCACATGTAATAGTGGAAAGGATTAAATGTTATAAGGCACGTAAAATCCTTAGCCCCCATTGCATGGTATATTACCTGTTCAACAATATTGGAAGGGGTCATTATATTTATTTTAAGCATAAATTGCTAACATATGATGACTATAGAGCTACAAATGTACTTTTCATTTTATCAAAAGCCACAAAGAGTTCTTAGACAATTTAGTCATAAGCATTTTAAGGAAATGGAATTTCAGAACCAATTTCAGTAATATTTTCCATACATACCTAAAACCTAAAACTTTGTTTGTGCCATTGAACTGTGATGTGAAATCCCATTCACTACAAGAAACTAACTTCAAATTTCCTCTCACTGCTAAGTCTATTCAAAATGATTTTTGGCTAAATAACACAAACTTTGGACAAAATATGTAAAATTCTACTAAATGTTCTGTAAGAATTGTGTTTCTGTATTTCTGCTTCATTCTTCGTTAATATCAGTGAATATTTGTGATCTTGGCAAATTTGTACTTGGCAAAAATTGAATCCAGAGGATGTTTAAGGTGTGAAAGCTTGCAATCCCTGCTCCAGTGCAAAAACCTTTAGAGACTGCCTCTCACATCCAAATTTTTCTTTAGAATATTTTCTGGAATTAGGCAGTTTATTTTCGCCATTCTGATTTATTAGTAGAGTCCCTCGGTAGGTATTTGGAAAAATTGTTCTGTTTGACGAATTTAGTGACATTTTCTTCACTGAATTCTAACAAATTATCACTTACCCTTTTTTTTAAATCTTAGACCCATTCCTTATCTCTTATTGTTCTCAGAGCAGTGATACTCCACCAATGATAAAAATATATGAATTTTAATTTCACATATAGATAATGAAATTTCTACCAGATAGGGCATCATCACATTTATATAAATTGGTGTCTGATTGGCATAACTCTTCCTTCCTTTATAATCTTGACGGATTCCTCAATACCTAGAAATTCACCTAAGACATAAAACAGTACATCAAGGAAAGGATGTTTTCTTCCTTTACATTTTTTTTTATCTCCTTCATGAAATTCTCATTTTGTCCATGTCTTATTTCCTTGATCTCATTGGGCATCTTTATGATAGTTATTTTCAATTTATTCCCAGGTTATTTATTTACTGCTTTTTCTTTAGGATCAGTTTCTGAAGATTTTCTCAACTTTTGGTTGAGTTATTTTTCTCTGTTTCTTCATATTTCCTGTAATTTTTTCCTAGTGTTTATGGGTTGGCATTTTATAGGGACAGACCTGAAGCATTTATAGGGACAAATCAGCAGCAATCACCTGGCGAGATATTCTTGGAGTCTCTAAAAATCTGTCTACAGGTGTGTATTCTCTGGACTTGTGTATGGAGATTCCTAATTGAAGAGATTTGCTGGATTTCTTTCTTCTTTTTTTATTAAGTCATTTATACATAGATCATACATACATTAATGCCATTATGGGATCGAATGTGTTGATTATTTGTACAAATTGGAGTGCTTGCATCCTAATCAACATAGCCTTCACCTCATTTACCCAATTACAGCGTTACGACACTTGTGTTCTACACCTGATAGATCCAACTTGTACTTGCAATATGCTCCTTAGGTGTGGTCCCCCTTCTAACCCTCCCTCTATCGACTCACCCCCCTCTCTTCCTCTCTCCCTCCCATTTCCTCCTTCATCCTAGGCTATAATTGTGTTTCATTTTTCATATGCAAGTGAAATCTTTTATGCAACATTATAAATTGGTTTCACAGTAGTACTGAGTACATTGGATTATTATTATTTTTTTTTTTTTTTTGCATTCCTGAGATACTTTACTACGAAGAATATTTTTTCTTTAAAGCATTTGTTCACTGTGCTAACTCTCTACCGTACTATGGGCACTATTAAGCTGGGGCACACCACCGGCTCCTTTTTCCTTCTTTCTCAGCAGCTCCAGGCATCTGAAGTATGCGGAGTGATGCCAACCCTTAGGGAGAGGAGTCACAGAAGCTAATCCCGTGGGCAGCCCCCTGAAGAGTCATACATGGGGTGCACAATACAGTTTTCCTTATTCCTTCTCGGAGAAAAGTCACTTCCTTGGAGTTTACTCTCCACTATATGGTGCTGTGCCAGAGGGAGGAATCACGATTAGAAGGTGCCACAAATTTTCCTTCCAGCCAGGTTCAATGTGGCTGATTTCAGACTCACTTGGCGTATATTGGCCGCTTACCTTGTGTCTTGAATTCTCATAAAGAGAACTGGTCCGTGAATGGTTGAATAGGAGACGCCACAGGAGGAAGGAAGGTGTGGGTCTTCCTATAAGGTCTGCTGTTAGGATTACTGTTTTGACATTAAGTTATATCATATCATCGTGTCTTTCTCAAAAAAGTATAGGTGGTTTTGATTCTCAATTATAAAATTTAATATCTATTATCTGGCTTTCCAGTTTCTCCATTTCCACCATAATATGTAATTTCTTATATATAACTTTACACTGCCCCTCCAAACCTGTAAATCAAACGCAGTCTAGGCAAACAGAATCTACTAAATGATTTCCCAGAACATATTTAATCTACACGATTTTACTATTTCATCTTTCTGTCACAAATCTCCTTCCATATATTACTCTCTCATATGCTTTTTCTCACTTTCAATAAATGTTGACTTCAGGATATTTTTATTAATGTACATAACTACGTCAATTTCTACCACTACTAATATCTTTTAGGATACAATGTTACTAACAGTGGTTTTTAAACTATTTTCTGTATTTATCGTAAATGGCTTTTGAAAATATATATTCCTCCTCCACACACTTCAACATTTATTGCTAAAGATTAAAAAAAAAATGAGAAGAAATTTAATATTTTCAACAACATATGGTATTGTTTTTCTGATAAAGGTTATCATAAACTTCTTCCATGAATCTCTAAAAAAAATGAAAAAGCAACTTATCATAAACTTAAATGTATCTAGTGGAAGTATACATTGTAGCAATGTGTATCCATCTTTGAAAAAATAACCAGATCAAGTTGATTCTTAATAATCAAATATTATATGTAATTTTTTATCCATTATTTTGTAGACTAATACATTTTGTCCTTCAGGTGCTGTCTAGTCCTTTCATGTATTTTCATTTTTGAAATTGTTTTCATGACCACCATAGTTATTTTCTGCAACTGAAATGTGAACACAAAATAAGTTTCTCTTTTATTTTCTCTATGACCAGTGTGTTAGTAATTTTAAAAATTAGTAGATTTATTTATTGTAACAACACAATTCCTACATAATTGACTAAACAACACTTCAATGTAATTACTCAATATTTGAGGGCTTTTATTGTTGTTATGTTCAATTATTGTTGATACTAAAAATTCATGCAGAGCAGTGATCACCGTACTGGGTACACAATAGTTGCTCAACTATTTTAATTCTAATACTCTTAATAGTAAAAAATTTTTCACAGACTAGTTTAACTTTATCTTTTCATTACATACATGTAAACTTCTTTTTATAATCATCAATGTTATATAAAAACCACAATAGTTATTTAGGCAGTATTAGTGATTTTGCTAAATTATCTTCTAAATTCTAGGTCTGTTAGACTCAGTCATAATTGATTAGCTGAAAGGCATTACAAGCCACAGGATACAGTTCTCATGTGGGTCTCTAATACACAGACATCTGTTGGGTAATAAATCCAAGCATAAATAGATCATCAAATTGATTCATAAGTTGCATAGAGGACAATGTTATGACCCAGAATGTTAAATATCCAGCCAGTAGAGAGAGCACTAAAAAAAATATTTTATCAATAAAATTAGTTAGAATAGATATAAAAACAAGAGGAGCATTTGATATGAACTAATTTAAATGAAAAATATTAATACATAACTTAATTAGAGAAATGTTCTGAAAATAAGAGATATAAAATGAGACAATCAGAGAAACTATATTTTTCAATGATCATATGTTAAATATGGGTTACTTTACCAAAGCATGTGAAATCTTCTTAATTACTTAATTGATTAAAAATATTATTTAGTAATTAGTATAGCATGAAAATTAGAAAGTAAATGGATTTGTTTGGAAATTAAATGTTTATATTTTATGGTTATCAAAATTATGGAAAATCCTGCTTTAATGTATAATATCTAAGCAAAGGTAAAGTAAAAGGTTTAATGAGATCAATCAAAAAACCAGTTTGGATAAGATGGCATAGTCTCATCTCTCCCTACCATCCATCAACACTCCTAATTCCAAATACCACTGTCAACCAAGGAAACAGAGCAGGAGAAAGCCAAAGATTTATCTGCAGGAGGAAGACGATAAAGGCACATATCTCAGCACTGGAGGAATAACGTTCAGGTGAGACATTTTGTAACCCCTAATTGGAACCTAGTAAAAGAAAGTAGCCAGGGTAGCCTCATGCTTTCGACAGGTCAAGTGAGGGCTCTGGCAAATTCAGTCATACCAGAAAGGTGGATTCAACCAAATTCCCAGCTAATAAAAAGGAATAAAAAGAACTCTTTCTCCTACAGAGAGAGCTGTTGGCCAGGAAGTCCAGTAAAAAATATTCCATCACAGTAAGTGCCTGGTCAAGAAACGTTATTCCTCCTTGTGATTCAACTAGTCCTGTCCCCTGACCAGAGACACAGAAGCAACTGAGCAGCTTCTATAGGGGAAGTTCCACCACAAAAGGATGCCCATATTAGGAAAGTTTCTTTGTCCCCATCGACTATAGAACCCCTTCCCCAACTAGAGTTAATGCGTAGACAGATAGTATTGGCAGTTAGGATAACCTCAGAACATTTGTTCAGGCCCACTTCATCCCATAAGTCAAAGACTTCTCTCTACCACTGATAGATTCCAGTCATCCAGTTTAACACAAATGATCAATTCCTTGGCAGTAAGTACCAGGTCTGTGACACACTGTTCATATGGGTCTCTGTACAGACATCTATTAGGCAATAAAATCATGTATGGTTCAGAAGTTGCCTAGAGAACAATATAATGACCCACAATGTTAAATATCCAGCCAGTTATGTTATTTGGTATCTCTGAACCACAGGCCAACAAATCCCCCTCCCCCACCTACACAGATAGTCACCAAGCATCAAGTCTTCAGTAAACTTCTTCCACTCCATAAAGAAGTATACCACCCAGAAAACAAGGGGGACTCTAGAGAATGCAAAACTGGACCAAACCAAAGAGAGCAAAACTATATAGCAAAGATTTTGAAAATTAAATTGCTATTGGAAACACAAAAGTAGGCCTGAATAATAAACCTAAATCAAATGACTTTATTCTCAAAGAGGACACTTAAATTATATCCAGAATCTTCTAATATATTAGAAAAAATATCTTGAATACAATTTCAAGCCATCCACCACACCCAAAAATCAATCAATTAACAGTAAAAGCACAATTTGAGTAAAGAAAAATTATTATTTGATATCAAATCAGAGATAAATGAGATGGTGGAATTACCAATGATTTTAAAGTCATCATTATAAAAATATTTCAACAAGTAGTAACTTTTTTTGCAATAAATTATAAAATAACAATTATAGCAAAAAACAGAACTTATAAAGTTAACAAAATGGATATTATAGTATAGCTTAAGTTGGGAGTCAGTGAAAATAATTTAGCATAATTTGAAAATGGAAAAATCTAATAAAAGGTAAAAATAAACTCATTGAATGATTTCAACAGTTTATTGGGTATGACAGAGATCAGAAATAATGAACTTGAGAAAGGATTGAGAAAATTTTTGTAAACTAAACAGAGAGAAAGTAATTTAATACCAAAATGAAGAACCCCTTTGGGGTATATAGAATGACAACAAAAATCCAACATTTATGATGATTAAAGGCCCAGTTAAATAGGGGGAAAAAATAAAGGAACTGCAAGAATATTCACAGAAATAATGGCTGAAAACTTCCTAATTTTGGAAAAAGACATAAGCCTTCTGATCCAAAAACGCTCCAAGAGCATAAAACAAGATAAACCCAAGAAATTTACTATAACACACCAGACTTAAGCTTTTAAAAATTAAAAATCAGGAAAATATTTTGAAAGCAGCTAGAGAGAAATGACACATTAGCTATAGGAGAATATTGATTTCGATGACAGAATATTTCTTATATGAATCAACTAAAGCCAGAGGGAAATAGCCCATTTTTGAAATGCCAAAAGTAGTAAACAACTATCAACCATAAATTCAATAACTAGCAAAAGTATCCTTTGGCATTGAGTAGATGATAAAGTACTCTAAAATAAAAGGAAGTTAAAATTTGTACCTTTTTTTTTATAGAGACAGAGTCTCACTTTATCACCCTCGGTAGAGTGCCGTGGCGTCACACAGCTCACAGCAACCTCCAACTCCTGGGCTTAGGCGATTCTCTTGCCTCAGCCTCCCGAGTAGCTTGGGACTACAGGTGTCCCTCACAATGTCCAGCTGTTTTTTTGTTTTGCAGTTCAGACAAGGCTGGGTTTGAACCCGCCACCTTCGGTATGTGGGACTGGCGTCCTACTCGCTGAGCCACAGGCACTGCCCAAAATTTGTACCATTTGACACCAACAGAATAATTAAATTCTTAAATAACTGATAAGAATAGAAAGTTAGAAAGTAAATAAAAGGAAAACTATAATAATAGTTTAATAGATTAA